>WTSP01020226.1:33556-47809 GCA_025331215.1 Actenoides lindsayi
CATAGGAGAGGTGCTCCAGCCCTCTGATCATCCTCGTGGCCCTTCTCTGGACATGTTCCAGCATGTCCATATCCTTCTTGTAGTAGGGACTCCAGAACTGGATGCAGTACTCCAGGTGAGGTCTCACGAGAGCGGAGTAGAGGGGGAGAATCACTTCCCTTGACCTGCTGGCCATGCTTGTCTTGATGCAGCCCAGGATATGATTGGCCCTCTGAGCTGTGAGAGCACACTGATGGCTCATGTGTCCCTTTTCAAAGGACTCGAATGGTTTTCAAACCTTACAGTTACACTCAGGAACAAAGAAATTGCATTACTGAGGAAATTTCAGTTACTGAAATTCATCTGTGGTCTAATAGTAGCAGACAATACATTTTAAACAAGAGTGCAAATGGAGAGATCATATACCCTCCATCCCCAAAGCTTTTTCATGAATAACTGAGAGGTTTAATTCTGAGCATTATGTTCTATTTTTATAATCAAAACCTCAACCATTGACTTTTAAACATCTGATTTTTTCTCTGTGAATTTTGATGGATTCTCTTTGAACCTTAATAAAATGTTGACCATTTACATTTAAGCTTTAACTGTATCTTTGTGGTGTGGTTTAATTTTTATGTTGTTCTCGTGGTGTTTTTTGTGGTTTGTTTTTCTTATAAATCCAATTAATATTTAGAGTGATTCTAAAATTTTGGTACAGTTTTTACTTTTGAAAAGGAAATAGTGGTGAGTACTTTTAATGTGTTGTTTTGTGGGACTTTTTTCTTTGCTTTCTATATGCAGAAGGGATTTTTATCTCTGTGTGCGTCTTTAGTTCAGATGTGGTCTGTATTGCTCAATTTAGACAAACCATTTGTTACTATGGATTTTCAAAATTGCTCAATTTTCCAGAGTTGTACAAGAATCTCTCCTTTCAACCCAAGCCAATTTTTCAGCATTTCTCGTCCAGTATGCAACACATCACTTCATTTAATGGTACCAATGGAGAGTGTACAGTGTTCTTAACAATCCCAGAGATGCTTCATGGAACAATCAAAATCCTCAAGGACAATTTGAGTGCAGCCAATCCTGACTCAGTAGAGTTCAAAGCATCTTTTAGAAGTATATGTAATCACTTTCTATTTTGAGCACATTTGCTTGCAGAATGGCTTGGAAAGGCAACATAATTTAGAGAAACCATCTTTGGTTTTGTGGTGTTAATGGTAAAGTTTCAAGACAGATACAGAGTCTGGCATTCATGTATGAATTTAAGCCCTGTTGCTTTAAGAACTGATTTAAAAATAATGCTTGTATGTGCGTTTATAGGTGTAAAGTTCTTGTTCTGAATTGATTCTGGAGTACCCGTACAGTGTAATTGTTTGAAAAATAAGAGTTTATTACAACTCAGGCCCATGAGAAGAGAAAGCAATGCAACCAGCTCTCCCCTCACATTTTCTCTTTCAGTGGTAGAAAACCCAACAGCACAACGTTGTCCAAACTGTAGACAGATTAACCATAGCATTGCTAGGTTTAGAGCAACATTTTAGAAGGTAAAAATCTCCCAGGCATTTTGAAGGCCTTTCTTGTAATTAGCAACTATTGAGATGAAAATAATGATATGAACCATGACACTCCAGTATCTTTAATGACCATCCTGTATTTTTTTCTGGACTATATACTCCTGCATACACATCTTGCGATTTTTCCCATATACTCTGTATGCTGTAAACTGATTCAGCAAAGGCCATTGGTTCACCTGAACCCTCTGTGCCATGAGTTCATCAAGCTGTTCATCTGGTGTATCTAATCAGCTTTTAGATTTGTAACTGGTTATGTCAGGATGGGTCTTCCTGAGACAGCTGATGTATTCTGTTTTCCAGCTTGTCCTGGAGCTTAGTTTTGTTTTCATTAACATTAAAGTAGAAAAAAAACTTCTAAATGTTTTGCTGTGAAAATGGTGGCTGGCTGAAGAAAGCTGTGGGAACTGACTAGCTGTGGATGTGGGAGATGCAGATTTAAGTCTTGACTCAGACCTCAAATAGGATACTCTGGCTGAGTTACAGCAGTGTATTTCATCCATATAATTCTAAATCATTCTAAATAAGGAACTCAAACCTGGCTTTCACCCAATCTACACTATGTTTTATCTTTTATGGTTTCTTTCTTCCATTTTTCCCCAGCAATCCATATGTGCTGTTGAAATAGAAATGTTTTAGCTCCTGTGAAATTTCACTGTGGCAGAAATGGTTGTGTCAGTATTTACTCTTTATTTGTCAGCAGTTCTGCATTCTGTGTGGGATCCTGGCTGTAGAAGCACTGAACAACTGATAAGATACTTCAGTCTTTGTTAGGATATTACTGCAGTCTGTTTTACAGCTTTTCAGTAAATTCATGCAGTCAGTTTTCTATGTTTAGGTCACGACTTAGAGACCTCTAAAATACTGAGAATCTGAAATGTTTAGGGATATGTTTGCAAAGAGGGTGAGAATATGAATATCTGGATTACTGTTGAAATGATAGTATGGTAGGCTAAAAGATTTTTCACTTAAATATTGATTTTTTAAAAAATACTATTTTATATTCTACTTAAAGGTAAGCAGTACTTACAAACTTATGAGTAGTGCAGTTTTCTTAAGTGGCATGCCCAGGGCATTTTATTTTTTATAAGCAGTGCTTTCCTTCCCTTTTCTAGACGGAAAAGAAGCTGGCCATGGAAAGAAACTCTGACACACCTTTTGCTATCTGCATACTTCTAAAGATTGATTCACTGAAGTTTTTTGGAGTGGAAGTGCAGATTCAACCTACAACACAGCAGATAAATATATTGGGACTTTCACCTTGCTGTATATTCACCCCCAAAACACACCACATTTTGTTACAGTCGTATAATATCTTACCACATTGATTGGGAAGGTAGTAGGGTTGCTAGGAGTTTAAATGTGTGAATCCAGGAAACTTAGTGTGTGACATCTTTGATTAATTCTGTAACTCAGAACATAAAAGTGATCTATGTGATTCTGTAATAAGTCTCTGGTCCCATATGCTTCTGAAAATCACACCTTACCTCAATGCCTTTATTTAGTTGCAGCTTTTTGAGCTTGTTCTTACTTGGAGGTAGACCCATCCATATTCACCCACTTACTCTTGGGAAAAAGTAGCAGAAATTTGTGTTTGAATAATGAGTTACCCCCCTGTAGTCCACTAGAGAGTTCAGTTTTCCTCACTATTATCTTGCTACTTGCTTCCACTTGTACTAACAGTCAAAATTACAGTTTTACCTTGTCTCCTATGTGAAAAATATAAATTGTGTATCAAATCTATTGGAATCAGTCATAGGTAACAAGTAGTAGGGGAATGGAGTGGTAAGAAGAGTATTCAGGAGCCAGAAAATGCAAGGGGATTTGATAATCAGAATACAAGGCTAAGAGTGAGGATAGAATTTCCTAAAGCTTCTATGTTTTGATTGGATCTCCTGTGTTTTATAACCTTTGTTTTAATCATTGAACCTTGAAAAAATCAGTGTGTGTTATTATTGGTTTGTGTGAAATGTTGAGACGTTTGTCTAACATTGCATACTCAGCAAATCCAATTAGATTATATTCTTGTTGGCATGGTCTCCATGCCAATTCTGCTTTCACCTTTATCTGCTGCAAATAAACTGGAGTTGAAATAAATATTAATACAGTGAAGCCAATGACATGTACCAGGTGTGTGTACATACACTAAGTCTGTCCATCATGTTTAGGAATGTGTTTCTTGAAAAATGTAGTAGGTGGCTGCAATAAATATACAGGTTTAGGAGCATGCAGGGAGAGAAAACAGAATGCTACTGGTAAATCCAGCCATCAAGATTGACCCTTTCTCAAGTGTTTTTTTTTAAATTATATTTTCTTTGCTAAAACTAGACACGAGCCTTTACTGCAATATGAGGATTTGTGATATTAGATCAAATAATATTATTTGCCTTTTCTCTATTGCTGTCTTTTTGTGCCACATTTTCTGTTTGTTATCATTCAGCTACAGCTCAATTAAATGGCGAACAGATTCATATTTTAGTCTAGCTTGTCTCAAGTGCTAACTCAAGTAGTAAATTACTTTGTTCGAAAAACAAATATCTTTTTTCCCATGAAATAGAAGCAATAAACCTTAATTTAGGAAAACTTTGTTTTATGCCAAGACAAAGGGGATGTTCTTGGATTGTTGAGCATTGGACTTGTTCTGCCACACTGATTATGTAGAGGATAGCTGGCTGAGATGTCAGGAGGCAGGTCTATATCTTTTTTTAAGGGTTAATGGAGAGCAAAAAATTGTATAATAAGCTAGCTATTATACAGAACATAATTCCAAGATGAGATGCTGTGACTTTTTGATATATATTACGAATGTAAATCTTTTTTATTGAAACATCTTTTAGTATATAGTATATTATCATCTTTATGATACAATTACAATATATTACTATTATATATGTCATATATTTTATTAAATATAATTTTAAACATATGCCACTTAATGAATATTACAGTAAGAAAATAACATCCAAAAGCTTTACTCACCAAGCAAGGTTTCAAGGACATGCAGTTCTGGAAAACTGCTACTCCTTCCTAAAAATTAGAAAATTCTTTTCATCAGAGTGGAAAGCAAAGGGCAGCAGCTTCTGAGAATCCAGAGCTTTCCTAACTCATATCTTCCACATACACATCTTGGGAGACATATGTGAAGAACAAGAAGTAAAGATTATTGCCCAAAATTCATGATATATAAGCACTAGTGTAATCAGAGTGATTCAATAGTAAATTTCTGAGTGAAGGGAGAGGCTCATATGCTTTAAATTGCGTTTCAAAGGAAACATATTTCTCTGTTGTTCCCATTAGCTCCATCCACTCACTTGTGTGCTCTTAGTAAGCTTCTTATGCAAGAAATTACCTGTCTGCCAAGCAGCAGCCACAGGTTAAATATCATTAACCTCTTTGTCTTTACACCTACTAAAAACTTCAAGCTCTTTAAAAAGCAATTCATATTCTTTTCAATACTGTCATATTAATAAAAGTGACATAGGATTCCTAGGGCAAGATTTTTCCAGTATCAGTTTCAGATACAAGTCTCCTAACGTTTTACAAAGTTTTTCTATATCTTTAGGTGAAAAAGAATCTGGGAAACATTAAGTCTATTTTTAAAACTTAATACAGAGATCCTAAATCACTTGGTACTTCTATAAATTACTGTTTTTGTTTTAATATTTGAACTATATTCTTTTGAAACAAAACACAAATATCTTCTGATTAGCTCATTTTGCCGTTTAAGTATTTTCCCCTTTTAAATGGCTAAGATTTCAATACAATTGTACTTGTATTGTACAAACAAAAATTTGTACAAATTGTACAAACAAAAAATATTAATATGACTGTTAGGGAAGTCAGATATTGAATATAGGGTACAGTTAATGAAATATTGTTGAAAGAGGACTATAAACTGTGAAGGACTTCACAGGAAGAATAATAGGACAAGTTTGTGTTAGGTAACAGAAGCCCAAAGGCAGAAGCTGATATATTACGAAAGACAGTGTTTATGGCTCATTAGATAAAGTCACAATTCAACCCACTGTTTAAACTCATGACGCTGATGGGGAAAAAGGCATGTAATTAATCAGGTTATGTACGAAAAAGCAGACAATTAAAAGAAAACTGAGATCTAAAGTTGACTGTGTAAAAGTTTGGCAATGGAAGCAGTGACTCCTTCCTATTGTGTTTTGGGAGAAGTGTGGTATGTGAAAACCACAGGACTGCATGAGTCATTTCCAGTCTTATTTAACATCTTCATCTATGACCTGGATGAAGGGATGGAGTGTACCCTCAGTAAATTTGCTGATGATACTTAACTGTGAGGAGTGGCTGATACACCAGAAGGCTGTGCAAAGGCAGACCTCCTGTAGTTCAACAAGGATAAGCGTAGAGTCCTACACCTGGGGAGGAACAACATCATATACCGGTTACAGGTTAGGGGTAGACCTGCTGGAAAGCAGCCCCGTAGAGAGGGACCTTGGTGTCCTGGTGGACAATAAGTTCTCCATGGGACAGCAATGTGCCGTTGTGGCCAAGAAGGCCAATGGTCTCCTGGGGTGCATAGTGTGTTCAGCAGGTTGAGGGAGGTTCTCCTCTCCCTCTACTCTGCACGAGTGAGACCATGTCTGGAGCTCTGTGTCCAGTTCTGGTCTCCCCGGTTCAAGAGGGACAGGGAAATACTAGAGACAGTCCAACAGAGAGCTGCAAAGATGACGAAGGGACTCTCTCTTATGAGGAAAGGTAGAGAGACCTGGGGCTTTTTAGCCTGGAGAAGAGAAGGCTGAGAGGGGATCTTACTAATGTTTAGAAATAGCTGAAGGGTGGGTGTCAAGTAGAAGGGGCCAGTGTCTTTTCAGTGGTGCCCTGTGATAGGATGAGAGGTAATGGTAGCAAGGTGAAACACAGGAAGGTCCACCTCAACATGAAGAAATACTTCACTGTGAGAGTGACAGAGCTCTGGAACAGGCTGCCCAGAGAGGTTGTTGAGTCTCCTTCTCTGGAAACTTTTCAAGACCTGCCTGGTTATGTTCCTGTGTGTCCTGCCCTGGGTGTGTCTGCATTGCAGGGGGGTTGGACTCAATGATCTGCAGAGGTCCCTGCCAAACCCTACCACTCCATGATTCTGTGATTTCAGAACAGTTCAGTGCAGTAGTGGTAAAGAAACAGTCTCACAGATGGGCTGATGTTTTTGTTGAGTTTATATATTTTTGTACCTTATGTCCCATAGGCTTTGTTGGTCTAGGTACTTATTGTTGTGCATTTGCAAAATATTTATTTAAAGAACTTCCCATCTAAGGACGCAAAGGGCCAAAAGGGATGCAACAGAACAGTGGCAAAGAGAGTTATAAACTTCAGGCTGTAGATAGATTCTCATATGTGTTATCTTGGCAACTAGTATATACTACTTTGTTTATTTTGTACCCATACTAAAAGACACAGGCTACTTGATGCAAGCCTTGGTTTGAGTCAAAATTGATGGATCCTTTGAGCTTTGAACCTTTGCTTGAGATGTTTAGTGTCTGCTCAGGACAAGTGTGGAAAAATTCAGTGTTTGATAGAGGAAATCCTGGGATAAAATTAATTGCTGGCTGCTGCACTTGATATCAAGTATTTATTAATACTGCAGTCTTATACTTTTTCATGACTGTCATGTTTGTGCTGTTGCTGAGGTTATTTTTGAACATTAATTGGCAGTTAAAGTAACCTTGTCCAATGCTCTTTTGCTGCTTCTATCCCCTTGGTTGCTTTTCTCTTATTCTCTACACTTCTAATAAATATTTCAAATTCAGTTGTTGCTTTTTATTGCACTTTTGTCACAGAAGACAGAGAGCCTGGCTTAATCTGCACTCTGGAATGTAGATAAGCAGAAAAAGCAGGAGCATAGAATTCCTGGGTCAATGGCCTTGGGAATAATGTCACAGATACAATGCTGCAAAACTTCTTCTGTAACTCTAACTTCAGTCAAACTTCTATGGTGAATTTTTATTTCTTTGGCAATTTATACATTTACATTAAAAAAAGACAACAGAAAGAGAAAGGATGGAGGAGGGAATTGGGATGTAGTGCAAAAGATAATACAATGAGGATTACTTCTCTTTTCAACACAATTTGAAAAATCTGTTTCATATTTTTAAGTCAGTTTTGGCCTTTTGGTAATTGTTAGACAGTTGTTAGACAATTGTTAGACATTGTTAGACAATTAAGAAATTAGGCTCACAGATGTATTTTCTGATTCAGAAAAGGACAAAAAATGTATGCGTGGAGGGGTAAATACAGTGTTTATTGCTCCAGAGTAGGATTCAAAGCAGGTGGCCTGCAGGGATACAAAGCTAGGTGCAGAGTGCTCCTGTTGCAACTGAGATGCTATGCTACTACTGATGCAAAGCAACACTGAAATACCCTTATTCCCTATCTTCCTGAATTTCTTTTAAAATTTCCTAAACATGTATCTGCATTCTTCAACACACTCTTCTTAGTAATAGAAACACAATTACTTTGACTAGCCGTATTAAATGTAGTTGCTTTTTCCTTCACTGTTTCCTCAAGAACATCAAATAAGCATTACACTCACACTCTGTCTACTACTGGGCAATCCTTATCTTTATTTTTACTTACTTTTTATTTCTCAGATTTGTATTTTTCACATGTTTTTAGATTAGGGGATGTATTTGCTCTTTAACATCTACATAAATCAAGGGATTTTAAATAGAATTTTTATTTTATAAATTCATGCAGATCCCAAAAAAATGCAACCTGTATGCCTGATAACTTTTAGAATTCATAAAAATACTTGGAGGCAATTCCTGTAACTCTCAAAAAATAAGTATGAGTTATTTGAAAAGCACAATACACTAACCAGAAGAATGATAAAATAAGTCACTGAACAATAGCTCCAGATATATTTAATAATTACTCTGATTATCACCTCATTTGTTACATCTCTAATGTAAAACATACACTAAACATTTCTGTCACAGGTAGAAACTGTGATTGTGTTTGATTCCTGTGTAAAGGAAGGACAGCCCCTCCAGTTAGAAAAATTCTGGAACATGTTACTGAGACAATTTATGTAATAGTCAAGAAGTGGTAATGAGAGATATACATATGCAAGTTAATAAAAATCAGAAAAAAATATAATTGCTGGTTCAGTATTCATAATGTACATGGAGATTCAATGAATTTACAGCAGCATAGAGAAAGTTTTTTCCAACTTATTTGTGTCTTGTACACTCCACTGCAGGCATTTTAATGGCTTCAAAGGACCAAGACATTTTTAAATGACATTGACTCATATATTATTGTTGCTGTTGTCATAGGCTGCTCTCTTATATGGACAATTCTAGTATACCTACTAGAATAAGATTGGTTTGGTCAGACTGGTGTTGTGGAGTTTAGTGGCTATGAACAGTTATTCAAGCTCCCTTAAAATTAAAACAAATTTAAAAGACCAATTATTTTGTCAGGAAATTTTAGAGGCTGAAAGCCTGCAGGTGAAAACCATGTGCCAAGTGATATGTGCAACAGTGAGCACAATATTTCTCTTGATTTTTATGTAGTTTTCTCTAGGTAAGCTTCTGTTCAGAGATGAAAGTTATAAAACCAGTGAAGTGCTCCTTGTCTATGCCAAAGGAACCCTATCTGCAAGAAGTCAGAAGGGTTGCCCTAGAGCAGACAGTTGAACTGACTCCTAGATAGAAGTGCTTCTTGGTACAATCTTCCTAATAAGTAGACTATGGCTTTGTTTGAATGGATTTTATTATGTAGACTACATTGCAAAAGGTGATGGGAGAGGGGATCTCTCTCAAGTAACTTACTTAGCCTCTTGTTTAAGTTTCCTGTTTTCCAGCTGTTTATTCTTAGATGAAATATATTGTTTAACCTATTCCATATCCCTGAATCCAGGCAAGCCACTGGGGAATGTATGTGTGGTGGGGAAGATTACAGTACAGCTGGTCAGATCTGTAGTCAAAGTGAGTTTAACTCAACTTTGTACATGTTTTCAATTATCCTACTATGTGCTGTGCCACAACAACCTTGTTCTGCAAACTCAGGAGCTGGGACTCTCCTATTGCCTATTTAAATTCAAAACCCGTGCTGTCTATTTTTTCATACTACTAGCACAACTTTCTACAGTCAGAGTAGCACTTAATCTCTTCTGATGTGGAGGTGCTTCCAATTTTCCAGAAGTAGTTTTTTGAGTCAGTTCTTATCATACTGCTACGTGAATTGAATGAAGAAAAAAAAAGAAGACACCCTTGGTGAAGTCAATGGTCTAGCTGTGGATGTAGGGCTATAGCATATCCTTGTGTTATAATGCAAGTAATTTCCTGAGTATCATCTGATATTTGTCATTTTTAAGTAAATACTGTATTTCCAGCATGACCTCTTGTGAGTCAGTTGCTAGCATCTCATGGTGATAGGTTACATAGACAGAATTTTCTTCCATGCTTTGATGAGAAAAGGAATCAAGACACTACTTGTGTTCAAGGCAGAAACCTTGATATTGTCTTGAACAGTTGTAGTATGCTGCAGAAAGGAATTTTGTGCTGTGAAATAGGGGGAAACCCTCCGGACAGCATCATTATCAACTGTGTGTGATTCAATTGAGATCACTAGTGTGGTATAATGGAAAGCTTGGCGTGGTACAATTATATGTAAATAAACTCAATATGCTGCAACGTGAATGATCACTCAGTGTCAGAGCTGTAACTGGGGAAATGATTAGGCTGCTTTTCAATTGTGACCATGGCTTGGCAAAATCTGTAAGAATGAAAGCAAATGCTTCAACTATGAAAACAGAAAACAGTTTAAGCATAAAGGAAGAAAATGCCGAGATACAGTAAAAACAATTTCTCTGCACAGGAAGCATTTCAAAAATAATTGCTGCACTTCAGCATGATTAATGAAACCACAACATTCAGAATAACAAGGGATGCTAAAATAACAGCAACAGACTTATTCAAAATTTCATTGTCTGAGACATAAAACATTTCCATGAGTCTAGTTACATTAATTATTGGATCAAATATCCTCTGCATAGGTATCTTCTACTTAAATACTTTAACCTAGCTTGAAAGAAATTTTTACCTGAAGAGCATTTCTCAATTTTTCTAAGAAAAAATACTTGATTACTTTAAGAGAAGAAAGTTGGCCTTTTATTATTCTTCAACATCAAAGATTGTGATTTTTATGTGTGTGTGTGGGTTTTTTGTTTGTTTGTTTGTTGGTAGGTATTTTTTGGTGGTTTGTTTGTTTATTTTATTCAGGGGGTGTTTTTTTCTCACAAATGCAAATTGGAATTTTTTTTTTTTAAATATGTTTACAATTTTCTGTGTTTTCTGTTTGATAATGTAGCAACACTGTAAGGAATAAAGATGAACTTCTTCGGGGTGTAACCTACTGTGTAAGAGGTTTGGGATGAAATATGGCATTCTTGTGAGTTTGTTAAGGAGGAGTTTGTGATCAGTCCCAGACACAGAGGCAGGGCTTTTCTCCTTCTGCTTGTACACTGTTCTTCCGATCTTTGTTTAATCATTGATGTTGATTTCTGATTTTGGTAAATATATTACTAGTTCAGAGTTTTGAGTTCTTACTCAACACCTAAACAATACAACCTGCTTTAATACAGTATCACTTAATTTTGCTTAGGTTCTATTCCAGTTTATATTTGGAGAAGGAGATTTGTTAATGTAGACCCACTAAATCTGAAAGGTGTTGCCTTGTTCTGCAGTCTACCCCTAAGTGTTTAGTTATATTGCTAAATCATGTTAATATGGCTAGATATCAAGAAGACTTTAGTCAGACACTGGACAAATTTCTGATTTCTGCTTTGCTTGCAATTGCAATTCTGCCTTTTTTCCTCTTCATTTTCATCTTTGCAAGTTCTCAGGTTTAATACTTGCCATTGTCACTTGCAAACTCTAGCAGTGGGTGTCCTAGACAAATATACAAAAGGTAATAGAGATACTACTGTGAAACATTTCTGTCTTTTGCATTTTTAGTTTTCAATATATGCATGCAGGACAACAGAGTTATTTTTATTTAACAGTTTCTTCTCTCTTCTGATAGCTTCAATAATTTGGTAATACAATTAAAGAAGATATATTATACAGGCAGCTTGAAATAAAGCTAAATATTTTTAACTCCTGCTGAAAGAGAAAAGAACAATGGCATGCTATGAAAAGCAAAAATTCCATGAGCGGGATTATGTCTTCCAAGAGGAAAAATTCACTGTATACAAGTTTGAAGACAGTCTGCTAGCCTCTTGTGCTTTCCAAGATGCCGAGAAGAGCAGACTGGTCATCAGTGTCTGAAAAAGATCCTCTGTGTTCTGTGCTTCTTAACTGAAGAGGACAGTATTTTATAGTAATGAACAGATACTTGGAGAAAGTGGTTTCAAGTGACCCTCACACCCAAACAAGAATTTCAGAACATTATTTTCTTAGGCATATCCATATAAGGACAGCGATCATTTCTTATTCCTTGTGTCTCTGTTCAGATTGTAAGATATTTCTGCTTATATTTTGTCATTTTTGTCTTTGTTTGATGTTGAGGGTTTTCCCTTTTTTTTCTTTTCTCATGAGGTAAGGTTCTCCACATCACTTTTGTGTGTGTTGCAGCAGAAATGGAGATGATAGTATGGGACAGACAGTGCTGTATTTTGCATCCCCTTCTCATGTGTTTAAAACCTGCGCACAGCAGCTTGATGCTTTGCTAGTATTCCAGTCCAAAAAAGGTCCATTATAGGTAAATGGTAAATATGCGTCACTAAAAATGCATCACTAGCGTTAGGATATGTTTGGCAATTAAAACAAAATATGTGGGTTTTTAAAAAATATAATGTTATTTTTAAAAACTCTATATAGTATTCATGTATCATATAGCAAACAAGTTGGTTGTAGTTGCTTACTTGCAGTTCTGTGGGAAGATATAGGAAAAGTATATTTTGGGTTATTGACAGGGACCTTCTGTATTAAAAGCAATGAATTACAGTTTAGAGTGTGCTTATGATTTCTTATCTGTCTAGAACCTTTAAAAAAAAATTCTTACCTGCAACAGACATAATTAAATGTGGCATATAGCAAAAAATAACACTTCCTGAAATTCTCATTTTTTACTTCTCTTCAAAATACTCATTAAGAATTGATCTAATGCCCACAGCAATTGCTTCAGTGACCATTGTTATCAGGCTGTGACAAAATCACTACTCTCCATTAGGAGAATATTGCTAGCTTATTATTGTAATTGCCAGTCTCTAGTCTTGTCTTTTATTTTGTGCAATGTGCTCTTAGAATTTTTGCCTAAATTAACCATTGAGAGGTAGTTAGCATATGTAACTCTATGAATGCTTTATCAGGCCATTAAGGGACAAATCACATATACTTTCCAGATTACCCAGGCAATGATTTGAACTATCTGCAGAAGAGGTCATGTAGCATACCATATTTATCTGTGGAACATTGTTTCCAGTGTACAGTTTTTCCACATGGCAAATATGAGCCATAGATGTCTGAATGAAGGACCTCAGCCAGCTGGCAGTTAGCATGTCTTACAGGCATAAAATGGCTGCTGATAATAATTTGAAACAGTTTACGTAAGCTAAGCAACTCAAGTTAGTTTACGTGGCTGCTTTAATGTAAACATTTTCACAGAAAGTTTGATTTCTTTGTTTTTTTACTTGGTATGTTCAGACATATTGTGAAGTTAACAGTTTTCTGACAGTCTTCATTTCCCAAGCACCAGAAAAAGCTTTCTGTAGTATGTCACAACAGACTGTTAAGTCTCATCTTTTAGTTGATGTTTATTCATGTGCTCAGAAAAGTCTATTCTAGATAGTGATTTTTTTTTTTTGCTTTAGCACTCTAATAAATCCTGTCTCATTCTATTTTTCTTTACGGTTCTCTGATCTCTAAGAAGTCAATGGTAGATATTATCTAAAATTCTCAAGTGCATATTACCACCTTTCTTCTTTTTTAATCCAAGGGGTGCTGAAAATACTTAACTGGTTGAATAAAAGCCTTGTAGTTATTACTCTCTAATCATCTCTTTCTTAATCCACAAGGTGTGAATTTTAAAATAATAATATATAGCTAACATGGTTTAAGCATGAGGTCAGAAGCCAAGTATCATCAGCAGTGCCATGGCTGAAATATTACATCATCATTCAAACTCTGAAGCTACTTGTGTGCTCATAATATGATTATTAAAAAGAACGAAAAGCATATCCATCAATGTAGTTTCTTTTTTAAAACCTAATGCACATGGAAATATGCATTCTACTATATTCTCTTGCACTATGGGAATAAAGTTTGTTTCTATTTTTGAAGATTGAATTTTCCACTTAGACAAGGTCTGTTCAGCTATTTCTAATAAGAATGAATGAGATAGAAAAAATTCAGATTTTGACCAAACAATGAAAATTTCTGAATATAACATCACTTCAAAATTGTACTAGTGTCTCATTATTAGTAATACGTAGATAGGCCTGAGGACAATAAAACCACAAGGTGAATGATTATTTCAGACAAATATCTAAGAAAATCTGTATATGAATAGGCATGACCTGTATGTGACAATTTGCTTTTCAAACTTCAAATTAAAACTACTGCAGTGGTTCTCACCAGAATTTTTCAAGAAATGACCAATTCCTTTATAGGCTGAGAAAATAGAAAATTTCATTCACCTCAGTCTATACATTATCCCTTATATTATATAC
>WTSP01020227.1:0-25169 GCA_025331215.1 Actenoides lindsayi
AGTACAGCAGTTTATCACCTAGTAACAAGTATGGAAAAATTCCCCAGGAAAACAAAAGAACTCCCAAAACCCCAACACATTTATGATCATACTCTGAATCTGGAGGTTACCTGCAAAGTGTTGTATGACCAGTTGAAGCATCATGTGTTGTCATTGCTTAGCTTTCTTTCTGTCAGTCGCTTCAAACTGACTTCAAAATTCAAAGAGGACAGTACCCATAGACCAGCTAAAATGGATAATACTAGGTATTAATGTAGACAGCAAGGCAAAGATTCAGTTTACTTATGCTGCTCATGTGTTGTGCATGAAGCTGTGGTGATAAAAGTACAAGGAGGTAATACTTAGACACAACAGGCTGTGTTCTCAAAGCATCTACACTTTCTGGATTTGATCACATTTATTACTCAGTGGCAGGGGCCGGTGTTTGATATTCACTATTGACTGATGATGAGGAAGCTACATTATTCTGAGAAAGCACAGACGAGTCATTACCAGACCAGCACAGACCAACACAGAAACGTAGGACACTATTTCTGTTTCACTGCCAGAGAAAGCATATAAGCAGTCACTCTTCAGGAGCAAGTAGGAAAGCCCTGAAATTTAAAAGCTGGCAGGCATCCGTTCCTTGCCAAGGTGTGAAGTATCTCATTTAGAGTTCTAAAATTTATTTCTTTATGGCTATGTATTACTTTAAGGCTATCTATTGTATATGTGTATATATATATACATATATATATGTATAATGTTTCAGAGCCAATGTTGGCATGAGTAGTTATCAGTTAACTCTCTTCTGTGGCAAATTTTCTGTGTTTTGATGAATTTTCTTGTGTGTATTAATTTTCATAGCAATTTCCAGAGCAAATTCATCTCAAAAGTCAGGGGAAGAGATAAGGACTAGACTTTCTACAGCTTTCCCAAAACATATCTTTTGACAGACTTTAGTAATACTCATTAAATAGTCTTCTTCATAATATTATGCTTACAAGAACTCCTTACATGTCAAAATACATTTCCCCTTCAAATCCAATGAAAACCACAAATCAGACACTTAGGTTGGTACCGATTTTTTTTAAAAATGCATTTATGGCTTATAAGAATGCTTAAGACTAGACATCCCTAATATATATTATCACAATGTTTTCTTTTTTTTTAATTTGTAAAAGTATTCTCACAGAATCTAGAAATGTTTCTATTTGTTTCTATTAAGTCTACAATAAGTAAAACAAAAAGTCACACTGATTTTAACAGAGTAATTATGTGACCTTCAATAAATAAATAAAACCTGTTCAAACTGAGTTATTTCCTGGCAGTTTAAAATAGCTACTGTCTTGTATGTCTCTAAATAATATAACTAAAATTTCAGAACTAGACATTATCTGCTATAATATTTATAAGAAGGCCCTTGGGAAGATTCTAGAGCATTTCTGGATACCAAACAATATGATGGACTTCTCAGAATCTTTTGAAACATTCAAAGAAGAAGATCAATATTTTGAGTAATTGAAGCCCCATAGAGCATGGTTCCTACCAATTTATTTTAATGCTGGTCAATATCTGAGCAGCATAGGTTTGAATGAGCAAGTAAGAAAAGTAGGTTTAGGAAGAAATATCAATAAACCAACATATATAATAGTGTTTTGTGAAACTAAAACATAAGCAGCAGAACCTAAGACCAAATAATGAGTTTGGTTAATACTCCATGCTTATTAAAAAGATTAAAGGTTGTTATTTCAGAACTGCCTCTGTTATGAACTTTGCAGCCTCAGAAGAACATAAAATGAAGAAATGTTCTACATTTTAATACAACTGCATTCATTACATGGCCTGCAGGCGTTATTATGATTTTCTTATCTGACCTCCCATACAGCACAAGCAACAAGACTTCACTGAGTTCAATCTTCTTTAAACAGAAAATGTGGAAGTTCTACGTCCGTGAGTTCCCAATTTTACCACAGATGTTGATAAAGTTCTATGAAGTAATTTGGGGAAAGAAAGGAGTGGTGAGTATACAGACAGGTAGGCATGTCTAAAGATGCCATTCTCCTTCAGCCTACACAGAGACATCACACACTCCTTCAGAGCCTTGGCTGTGATCTGGAGTCTTGTCAACATTTTGTATACAGCTAAGGGAGATTTCTGAACAGAAACTCCAAAAAAGCCAATATGACCTTCATTACATGGTATTTATATACCTACAATTATGGGTTTGGATTTTGATACAGATTATACTTTTAAAAATGCATTTAAAGTCCATCTTTCTCATAAGAGCCAAGGAAGGAAATTCCACTTCTGTTAATACCTCCCCAAAAAAGTATGTAAGACTGTTAAAACATTGCTTATTAAAGTAATCAAGAGACTATTTATTTTATATACAAGTTTATGGCTAATAAAATAATGACCTCTATCTTCTATAAAGCATATGAGCTACTAAAACAAACCATGGTATTCCAGAAACACAAAGAATTAATGTCATCTATCAGAAACTATGTCTTACATACTTATTGAGACTCACATATCTGCATCTATTCAGTCCTCAGAATTGTTCCAAAATTTACTGAAACCAATTTTTCAAAATGCTGTTATTGACTAATTGAGAAATATATTCCTGACTTTCTAGATGAGTGCAAGTTTTGGTGTTTTACCAGATTCATCCCTTTTACAGTAAAAGTTTCAGATTCTTGTCTCTTCTGACAGTGTGACTTGACTGCTTCTCAAAAGGAAAAGTTGGACACATCTTCTTACAAAGATGTTTCTTCAAATTTGCATCTCTAAGCATCTCCCCACCCCATTTTTAGAGACAGAGAGTGTGCCAACTAGAATTTACAATTTGAAGGCATTCATGCACTTATTTCTTACACGGTCCCCTACCTTGTGGAGAAAAATGTTCCATCAGCTGATCCTTAAACACTGTGCTAGACTGTGAATTTAGTCTATAAGCCATGGATAGCTCTGCTAGTCCTCCATCATCATGGGGATGGACAAGGCAGGAAAATATGAACTTAGAGTCACTACTAGTTATCAAGTAAATATTACATCTATAATTTTCTTTTTGCTTTGTTGATTCAGTTTGAAACAATTTTTAATACTGAAGTGGGATTAAGGCTGAAAAAGGTTTTCTTGTTACATAGGCTAAATATGTTAAGGGAATTGTAAAGAGGCAGTAGTGAAATTTTACCAGTAAAAACATATCAGGTTTCACTGTGACTAGAATATACTACTTGCTTTAAAATCAAATCATAAGTCAAGCTGCTGAAAGCATGAGGTGATTTCTGATTACAAGAAGAGCATTAGAATTCCTCTTCTGGACTTCAGAAGTCATCTTTAAAATTTTTGTGCTAAATATGTTTGTTTCTGAATTCAGACAGGGCAATAATAACAACTGACAGTTATATAGCATATTCCAGGCAAAGAGATCAGTAATTTCTATAGATTAATTAAAAATTGAATAATCACTGAATTTTTGACCATTCTAGGGTTAAAATCAGCAACATTTAAAACAAAAACAGAGAAAGCAACATGTTCAAGATTGAAAACTATAAATGTTGTGTCCCCTTGAAACAGTAGAAATTTAGACAGGCAGAAAACATAAGCTCTAGTGCAATTTAGCCAGAACATTAAGTGAATGTTGCAAAAACCAATCTGTATCATTTTATGTTTGCAAAAAGATAATGGCTAAAAGAATCAGCACATATATCTATTTTACATTCAGGGTCACTAACTAACTAAGCTAGATCAATCTATGCATTTGCACCTTGTTCTAAAACTGGACTGAGTAGAGGTGAAGGTATCTGAAGAGTACAGATATAAGTGCTCCAGAGCAATAGGGCAAAGTTTATAAGTGACTCAAGTCTTCTTCTAGATGTCAGCTCTGCTTTGGCTATCTTAGACCTTTAAAAAGCAGTAGCCTTATCACAATGCTGAAGAACACAATGCTGATGCTCTTAAAAGTCATCAAATGCTCTCTTTTGGAAGGTTTCTCATCAGCAGGAACTCAGTCTATATTGAATGAATGTCAAGTTTTCCTCTGACGTACTGGAGCTAACAAGTCAGCTCTCATGCACACTTTTTTCTTACAGACAGCTCAATGTAACATTTTCATTTAATCGATGACAATTTTGTAGATTCATAAATAGTCTAGAAAGACCCAAAGAATAAATGTGTGCAAGGGTGTGGGGGTGTGTGTGTGTGTGCGAGATATGTGGCAAGTCGACCAAAACCCCAGAGTAAGGGACTGCCTCCAGTACTTTTGCTGTCAGAGATGATCTTCCTGTCAGTGTAGAAGGCATTGAAAGAATGAAGAAAACAAAAGGTAATTCCATCCTCTTTAAATAGCCAAGATACAGCAATCACAAATTTAGGTATCAAGAAATATTTCACAGGAAAATGCTTTGCTTCTTTTTGGGTTTGTTTTTTTTCTGGGATATTTAACTTCTTCTAGCCCTTTCTCCACTCTCATATATCTGTATATCTATATATCTACCAATGATATACAAAACATTTCCAGCATAGTTAGCTTACCTGTACAAATAATGTTATTGTAAACAAATAATATAATAATATCATTTAAACCCAGTATTTTTTTCATGTATATTATTACATTTAATTTAAAGTGAGTTAGTTTAAGATTGTCATAAAAACAATTCTCATTTTGTTTAACCTCAATTTATATTCTCTCTCTTTTCTCTCTCTCTCTCCTTTTTTTTTTTTTTCCCCCTAATCTCTTAAAAATAATTGTCTTCTATTTCCTTGTCATTACTTTGGTAATGTCCTCCACTACTTGATTTAGAAAATGGTATTCAGGAGGGCAGTAGAGGATGAACAGGCTAAGATATAATAATTCTGTTTATTGTTTTACAGATTACAAGGAGCAATTTGTTTTATGAAGCAGCATGGAAGAGAACAGGCACTATTCTGGAAATTAAAGGTCTGACAGTGTGCTGCACAATTCTCTGCTGAGTTAAAGATTAATTAAATACTTAAAAAAAAAAAATCAAAGTAAATGTCAGAGTCAGAGAGCTGAAATTAAAGAATACAGAGTAACTATTACAAGCATAGATAAAATAATTTGAAATATTATCATAGATAATGCATAATATTGTCTGAAAAAAAAATCTTCTCTTTTTCAGGTCCAGGATACAGAATAAACATATATTGATATGATAATAATGATATCTTCGTGCATACTTAATTAGTGTTGGCTTACAATTGCGGATGTTGCTTTCCTCTTGTGTATATTAAGCTACTAACAATTTCCAAATAAATGATAAAGGGCTTCATTTATGTAAATGGTTTGGATTGATGAAAGTCTTCTAGACCTTTGTTTCTCCTACGGAAAGAGGAAAGAACATGAATGTTTTAAACTAAAAAGACATAGTCTGAAATTCTGTAAAAATTGTCAACAGTTAAGACAAAAGTGGGACAACATAAATTTTTCTCCTATCAAACCATTTTCCCCATTACTCCAAGATTTACATATTGACTGCTGTGAAAATCAAGCCTTTTTTAAAGAAAAAAAACCAGACTGAAGGGTGACAAGAAGGCTTCTTTACAATTTGCATTTTGATAAAGAGCATAATGTTGCAGTAAACATGAAAGATACAAAGAGCTGCTGCCTTCCTGCAGCCTTCTTTTCCTCTTTTCCTTCCCTGTCCTAAAGCTTACATGTACTCCTCTATATTTGCAATCTTCCCAGTCTGTTGCTTCACATTCCATTCCATCTCTTTTCATCTTCCCCTTTCTCGTCTACATAATTTTGTGTAGTCTTATAAATTCTGTAATTCCCCTGTTATAATTCCCCTATTGTATCTCCCTCTGTTTAGCTCATCAAGTTGTTGAAGAATTGCATAAAAACATAAGCTCCTCCTTTGCTAGTGAGCTGTGATGAGCACAGTCTAACTAGCCTAGCATGACCGTCCTCTTAGGCAGAGAGAAAGGGACCTCTTAGTGCTCTTTCTTGCTCATACATATCCTAGATGATGACTTAGCTTCTTCCTTGGACAGGGTTCTTAATTCTTTACAACAGTTTACAGCCTACAGGTTCTGGTCAGAATTTTCCCAGTACTCTGAAATGTGACATGCCCCACTTAGTAGACTAAGTAGTATTACATGGTGACAGACAAGACAGAATCAAAGGCCCTGCATACATGGATATTAAAATACTTTACTGAACCTATAGATGAAAGAAGTGTATTCAAATCATTGAATACACTCTTCAAAGAGTCTTAAGCAGTAAAGAGTGGTGCTTAGGACATAGGCAAAGAGGAAAGGAGGAAATCAGATGGTGTATTGACTTGCATTGATTAGAAACTCACTGGACTTCTAAAGATATCTTAGATGTGCATTTGAGAAATTAGGGTTAGTTTTAACTCAGCAAGTATGTGCACTATATGCATTAGACTTACTGAGAACAAATTCTCACTGTGAATTATCACTGAAGCATCTCAGTTCTCTATATACACATACTTACAAATTTGCATTTCAACAGAATGTGAAGTTGAATTATACAAAATCTATTTTAGATAACATACTCAAGCTTTGATGGAGAAAATCTTCTGGAGCTGCAAACCTTTTATCATTTTTATCTATTTTATGCTTTGCATTTTACAGATAAAACTGGGGAGTTTACTGCTAGTTTATTCACTGAGTAGTGGAAACAATAATAAAAATTAACAGAATAGGCATTACATTAATAATAATTAAAAAAAATTATTTATACATTTCAATGGATACTGTTGTGGATGTATGGGCATGTTTGTGTTTTATTAAATAGATTTTTAAGTAAAAGGATGCAGGTCAAATTTTAGATGGGATTTCACTGAAGTGTCTAGTAAGCACATCCAGGAGGGACTCTAAAGAACTGCCTATTGAAGAAGATGACTGGTAAAAAGTTTTAACAGTTATATTGTGTGTAGTTATCCATTTTTCAAGGGAGCACACTGCTTGCATGGCTTTAACTGATCTCTCAAAATATGAGAATACAACAGGAATATAAGGGAAAGTTAACAAATAATTGACTGGATGCATTTCTACGTCTGTCATCACCTTCTGCCTGTAAGTCACTTTTACAACATATTCAGAACATGTCAGGGAAAATCAGAGTCATGCTTGCTTACCTCTATTTATTTATTTCTAACTTATCCATCAAGGTACTACTAGTTAATTGTGCTTCTCAGAGACACAGAATCACAGAATGCTTGAGGCACCTCTAGAGATTATCTGGTCCAATGGCCAAGCAGGTCCACCTAGAGCCGGTTGCCCAGGACCATGTCCAGATGGGTTTTGAATATCATCTTTTTCATTTGACTTTCAGGCAATTCATTTTTATTGAGCTACTTGGGTTATTTTTACTTATTTAAAATTGTCCTTTCTTACTTTAGTGATAAAATGGTCATAGTTAACAGCTGTGATCATGACCTCAAAAACCATCAGTAAATCCCATCTCTGATTTGATATTAAGGCAGACCACTATTAAGCTTTGAGATGCTTCACTAACCTGCCACTATTTGACAATTTTTAGATAAATATTTTGATGTTTCACACTTGGAAACAAACCTTTCTGCTTACTGTTCTTTGGGGTTTGTTTAAAAAGATCTGAGTTCTCTCTTGCTGTCCCTATTTTACATATAGCAAATTTTAACAGTTGACAAATGTTGCTATAGTTTGTTCACTATTTCATGTTTAAATAATTGCTGAGCTTACACCTATGCTTTGTGATCAGGTAACTATATTCAAGAAAATACTCTCAGTACTCAGGCCAAAGATCTGCTCACACATCAGAGATACAATACATTCTGGAACTGAGGAGGTTTAAGGCTTCTAACAGCATCTTTGCTATAGATGTAACACCATAATCTCTACAGTAAAAGTAGAAAAACATATGACTAGTGGATAGGCATCAATACATCTGAAGGCACAGCAAAATTTGTGGTAGAGGTAGATGAGAACCGCACTCACTAGCAAACCCACAAATCTTGCTTTCCATATTTTTCAGTCTCTTCATCTGTTTCAGAAATTTGTTTTCAAAAATCCGTTTTCAGAAAGAGAATCTTCCAATTTTCATAAAATGGCACATTTCAGATCCACAGACTCCTTTGTGAATAATAGATGTTTCAAGAGATTTAATGTTCTCCTTTCATAATGATCTTTAATATCTTGGGAATTAATTGTGTTTTATAGAAAGAAATCTCCACACCTACTTCTTCAAAGGGCAGGTAATTAATACAGTCCATGAAAAGGGGAAAAAAAAAAAAAAGAAGTAAGAACTGAGATTTTTCTAGCACTATTTTTCATTACAGCAGATGTTATAGAAGTCTTATCTTTATATCACGTCTTTCAGGAACATGACATAATCAACTAAGCTTGATTACTAAGGAATCTAACTGGTTTTAGGTGTCTGGAAAATCTCATGCTAAATTCACATGATTTGTACTTTTGACCTCACCTGAATTCAACCAAGACAAAACTCTTTCTTCTCCTTTCAGCTATGAGATGTTTGCTTCACAGGTTATTACATGGCTTAATTCTGTTATCCATTCATTGTTTTTCATTAAATGCTTTGAGATTCAGAGATGAAAGATGCTGAGAAAGTGGGGTTATTTTTATTATCATAACAGGATTGCAAGTCTATATGTAAGGTAAAGGATAGGTCAGTTCTTGAAATGTAAGGATGTGGTTTTTCAAGATGGCTAACAGCTATTCAACATAAGAAATAAAGACTGGAAAATTAATAAACACAAGGTACACGAACTCTAATGAGAGATAATGAAAACAAGGAGAAAAATGAGAAAAATTTGGTCTCTGATTGATGGACTCAAGAGCAAAAGGGTCTGCCACTAGTCACTTCCACCTAAATCAGCTGGCAAGGACCAGGCAGTCCATGCTGCTCATGCCTGTGTGTTTTCAAGTAGAAGGAAAAAGGGGGAAATTAAAACTATGGAAAAGTTTCATATCAGGCTGCTTCAATTTTTGAAACATAGCCAAGTCTTTGTTAACAAGTGAGACTGAGATGAAGTAAGAACAATATATCCCATGTGATACTACTGGGAGTTGCAAAACTAACCCTTGAGAGAAGAGTTATAATTTGACATATAGCAGAGTTTTGTTAATATCGCTGAAGCTGAACAGTGCTAGTAAGTATATGTGAAAGAATATAAAAAATTTCACGAAGAAAACCCCTTGAGCAAAGAGTTGCACATATCATGGTATTCAGTATAAACCAGATTAAGGTGAAGGCAGGGGATTACATAATTTTTCAGGAGCTACTAAGCAACAGGAGGAAAGCAGATAGCAAAATAACCATTATTGTTGCTCAATTCCTCATTATCTATTGTCTTCACACAGGATAAGAAGATTATCTGTTTAGACACTATCATGTGAGTCAATGCATTGCTGAAGTCATTGTTAGTTTGCTTCTCCACAAACACACAGATGATCATAAGTAAAATAAGTTTAGTCTCACTGGAAAAGTAGGACTAAAATGTGTGCAATTATAAGCATTTTAAGAAGATATATTTGCAGTGGTATGGAAAAATGCATTGATTACTGCATTAAACTCATGTCTGCATGAAGTTGAAATTGAAATTTTTAAAGAGATAAATCAAAAAGCTACTTAGGGAAGAGGATAATGAGGAATATACAAGCTCATTTCTGAGTTAAGGATAAAAAAAACCCCACAACACAAATATACCCCACTTGTCTCAAAGTATGAAGAAGAGAGAACCTCTAGGAAATGCTCCCTTTTCTTAAGGCAGCAGCTGACAGGACAGCTGGATAAACTCTACGATGAGCATCTGATAATCACAGCTGATTGGAGTAGGTCTGCTCATTGACCATTACAGAAGAAAAGTCAATGTAAACCCTCTTCCAGATAGTAGAGCTGGAGTGCACACTTGTCAGTGAAGAGATGTGCCTTTTAATAAACTGGTAAAACAATAGATGTCTTTATAATAGGAAGAGATGAACGGCACAGTTTTAGTCTTTTCTGTTCTTTGAATTTAGTTGGGATATTATGCTCTGTATATGCCACCAGTCTCTAAAAAACTCATCAATCTTCTTGTCAAAATAAAAAACTTCTATAGCTATCCATTATTTAATGAGCTTTTTGCAACTTGCTTGCTATAGATTACTTCCATCATTTACTTTTATCATTCATCCAGTTTGTTTTCAATACTCTGTGTGTGTATTATTATTTTTAGCTTTGTCTGTGCCAACTTCTAGTTAACATTTTATGCTGTCTTATTCTTTTACATACACCCTGTAGGACACTCATTATTTGACAGAACACTCAGAACACCAGATGATACTTGTGTTGCTTATTATAATTCATTTCAAAGCAGTTCTCATCTGGTTTTCAGACTTATGTGAAGAAAAATCTCTCTGTTCTGCCTCAAGCACCATAAAGCACACATTATATTACCCATCTTGTGGTTATCATTCAGCTGTATTACTATTAGGAAAAACAAGACAAGAGTCAATATAACTATCCTGTTGAGAAGTCTACACTGTATTTGATGTAGTCTGTAGGTGAATATCACTCTTATTTATACAGTACTAAATTGTACTTGTGATTTTAAACACAGTAAGAAGATACAGAATTTGCCTGACATATTGTAGGAACTGAAAGGAGAAGATCAAAAAGATGAAGAGCAGGACGCATTGCAGGAATTAAGGACTCTCCTAAATAATTGGGTGTGGTCCTCATTTTCATCAGGCACATCTGCCACAGAACAACTTTCATTAACTGTCCAGGCTCTGAGTTTGTATTCAGTTCCCTTCTGCTGCTGACAGACCCTCTTGGAATCTTGTTCCTCCAGTAGTTAAGAGATCAGACTTCTATTTTCCAGCCTAAAGGCGAACATGGACAGTTATCCTTGTTATCTGGTGTCAGCAGTTGATTTTTAACATATATGTTGTAAGTAGATGGAGTTTAGTGCTATTCCTAGGCACTTTTCCTGGAAAATACCTTATGTCCTACAAACATAGGAGCATCATGAATTTGTTGCTTTCTTTTTCCTGGGACACAGATTCATTTTATTTCCTCTAGTGGATTTGCACAGAGTTTGGTCTGTTAACTGTTTTTTTGGAAGTCATAGAGCAGGAAAAGGAGCTGTGGCTTTTCCTCTGAAGGGAGATATAGTCTGTCCTTTGGGTGAGGAGTAGCTAGCGCAGCTGGTGAAGAGGCAGCACTGGTGCCCATTGGAATGCAGGAGGAGAAAGATGGCAGTGGCATATAGGAAGGGAAATCTAATGCAGAATGGCATGAAGCTTAAGAGGGAAGGGTTTTCGGGCAGGCAAAAGAAAGGGGTCTGTTCATGGGAATCCCCTAGGCAAACTGGATTCTTTGGGAGGAGAGAGAGGGTTGTGGAGTAACCTGGGACTAAGCAAAGGGGGATTGACCATGTAACATAGAAGTATTCAGAGGTATGAATATAAGTACAGGAAAGTAAGGGTGGGGGGGTCTAAGACAGGAGGACTGAAAAAGGGAGGGGAATGTGTGTGTCTGTCTGTCTGTCTGTCTGTGTCTGTGTCTGTCCATGGAGAGTGTCTCTAAATCCTGCAGTTATGTACACCCTACCCCACACTGATTGCTGGGCACTGTCTTCTCCAACCTCATCTGTTGCTGTTGTGTGTGCTGCAATCCTAAGCAAAGGATTTCTTGTGGTTTCGGGGGTTATTTTACATGGATTTATGAAAAAAATACTTTTAGCTGTATAAGGGCTTTCTAAGTTCTCATGGTAGTAAGATGAGTGATTCATAAGACAGAATGATAAAGTATAGACAAGTATAGACTGACAAAAATAGCTTTTAGTCTGACTGACTCAGTTCACCCAAGAGTTTGGTTGATTTTACTGTTAAAAGGAAATATTTCCTTTGTGTTTTGTGGTCCACAGACTCTCCACATTTTACTGCATCTCGTAAGAAAGAAATACTTCATGAGCACTATTCACTTTGTGAAGGTTCGTGTAAAAATAGCAGACAATTTTAAAAATTATTATTTTTTTTTTTGCATTAGATCACAGAACAGCAAAAGAAGAAGCTGAAGAAGAGTGCCCAGCAATCTGTATGGTGCAGGGTTCAGTTGCACAAGGTAGAAGTACATAGGTTGGTACAAAAATAAGCCAAGACGCGCCTGGCCCAGATCCCACTCCCATTTTCTGTTGTTGAGACTATGTAGAGCTAAGCATAAAGAGAACATTTTCAGGTGCACACAGATCTTGCTCTTTTCAAACAATGTTAAAATCCCCTAACACTGGGATTTTGGCTTCTGAATGACTTAAAAACTTCCATAAAAAAACCTGATAGAGAAACTCTGTAGCTCTCATTCACATTAAGACCATAAAGTTCCAGTTCTGTTTTTTAAAGTTAAATCACTTAGGCATTTTTATCACAAAGTTCCTTTCTAAACTATAACATATGATCAGTTTACAACTCTAGAAGGTGCACATATTCACATTACTACTTGCACTGGATTTGGATATAAATATTTATTACAATTCAATCTCCATTTGGAGCATCACTCACAGAACTGCAGATGAAGAAAAGCCAGGATGACAGGACACAGATGAATGCTAATAGATTTGAACTTTTGCTAGCAGCAGTCAGCTTTGTTATTAACACAATCTCTTCTTTTGTCATGCTCAGTATATTGAAAACTTATTTTAACTGTCTAAGTCTAATAACATCACCAGTCATAATCTATTGCAGAATCTGGGGAAAATCATTGACTTTTTCTTTCCTCAGTCATCTTCATCATCTGCCTAGACTGAACAAGACAAAATTATTTTCACTTACCAGGGATTTCATAAACCAGTGATACAGTAATAATTGCCAAGTATCGCCAGAGTTCTGCTAGTATTTACAGAAGTTTAGCTTAAAATTCATGTTATTGATGAATGAAAAAGATGTTTTCAGAGACTGGTTTTAGGCATTTTTCACCAGATCACTGTCGTATCACATAAAGAAAAACATGATTTAAGTAATATCCTTTATATTACTGAATGCACTGGTTGTAAATTGGTATTAAGGTGAGTGTCTGGGGAAAATTTAAGAGTATTTAGTTAATATATTGTAGTATTGCATAATTGCTCTTCTATGACTCTGTCTGATCTCGCTTTCTATTTATTACTGCTAAGAAAATGGTGTTCACTGCTTCTCCTCCTTTTAGATCTTGCCAGTTTTGTCATTACCTACCATGACAGTCTGGAGACCCCTGAGAATTTCCATCCATCTTTTCCACAAGTTGCTGAATGTTGTTGAAGCAGGCATGTTTTGCAAAAGGTACAGAATACATCCACCCTCAAATCTTTATGTGTTCATCATATTTTTGGCATTATATCATTGAGCACATATGAGATTTGGACTTTTTTTCTTTCAAGAGTTCTCAGGATATACCTTTATTCTCCTAAATTCCATGAAATTTGGGGGTGGCAAAATATTTAAAGCAAGCACGTTAAATAAACAAATAAATAAAAAAGTAATTTAATGCATAAAATCAGTATTTGAAACAAACAAAAAAATCATATGTAAGTAGATAATGAAAAAAATCTCAAATGTCACAATATATAATTATTTATGAAACTACCTGGTCCTCAATGTTAAAAGTGTGTTTTACCTTGAGAATGCAAAAACTCTGAGTAGCCAAGTGCATCACACCATGCAGTAAATCACCATAATGATTAATACCAAGCGCATCAGTTGTTCATTCAGATAATAAGTGTTAGCAGAACACTTCACAAGTAAGAGTCAATTAGAAGTCATGCTGCTCTAAAAGGATTAAATAAATCTACTGTCTTTGAATAAAACAAAATCAATTTTATTAAAAATAATCTTTGATCAGTCACAATCAAGATTAATCAGGTAGTTGTACAAGGGAACACATGAACTAAGGAATCATAATTAAAGAACAAAAAGCAATTCCGAGGAAGAACAAAGAGGTATATATTAAGTTGGGTTTTTTTTCTATATTATGTAGACAAAATCATTGTTGCCATAACTGAAATTAGAAAATTTGTTCCCAAGACAAAGAAATGTAGTCAACAAGTATTTGACTTAATGAAACAAAAAACTTAAAACTTATTTTAGTAGTCCATGCACTTATTAACTGCCTTTTATTTAAAAAATGGTTTTATCTGAAAAAAATATAGTACAAATATGAGGTTATGTCATCTGTCCTAATTCCAAATCTATAGTAAATACTTCGAAATGCTGAAGACCTAATTCTAGACTTAAAATAGAAGCAAACAAATAGAAACCTTTGAATGAGCAAAACTGCAGCAATGTTAGTCAATTAAATTGTTCTGGGATGCTAGCAAACCCTGAGGACCAACTACTATGTGCCTGCATGTACACTCATATATTAAACTCATTTGCTGTTTAGACCAAGGTGGCCATATCCTAAATGACTCTTCGGACTAAGTCCTAGCTTTTGATATATTCTGAATTGATGCTAAGGACTGTGCAGGACACAAACAAGCTGTTCGGGGTCAAAACCATTTTCTGGGATGTTAGTTACAGCAGCTCAGCATCATAAGCCATCTTCTCTGTGAATGGTCTCCTTTAGCCCTTAAGAAACAGGTGACTTCTCTGAGGTCTGTGTGTAGTTCCCAGGAATGTCCTTTTCACCTTGTGGCCACAGTCAAAGCATAAGAATTGTCTGTTCTTATAAACTGATGCCTTAGGGAAGTAAGTCATTTCATCCCAATGCAAGTGGGATGAATTTCAGTAGGATACCTATCTAGAATCATTAATTTTAGACAAGCAGAAGATAACTAGCTTAGGCTAGCTGTCTAAATTTTAGGAGACTGAAGTTAGGTGGAAATATATCCTACCTGTAGTCTCATTTACCCAAAAGCTACTAGTGAGATAAACACAGTTCTGACACACTGAATATTGTATGAATATATGGCATAAATATGAATTCATGTTACATATACAGATGAAGTTTCAAGACACTGAAGTGGTTTATAAGACACAACACTAAGTATTATAGAAAACTGTGGACAAACTGACCCAAGGCCCAAGCTGAAGCTCTGTAACTGCTATGTGAACCAACACATCTATTCATTTGTATTTTGTACGTTTATTTAATGTTTCTGTTTTTGACATGCTTTAAAAATAGGCAGTGAACAATATCAGATGCAGCAAATTTATAGTTGGAAAATGGGTGCAAGATATCACTTCACCTGTGCTGAAGTGCAGAAGAGCCATTTATTAAAAGCATCTTATTACTGAGGTGCTGGCAATAGAAAAAGGCTTGGATTTCATGTCCCAACAGGTCTCCCTTATTCATATGCTCTTAACAACTAAGATTTTCTGTAGACAGAATTCGGCGTCTTCTCTCCTTCTGCCCTTGGATGTAACTATTTCCATATTAATATTTCATTAAACATAGAAATTGCCTATATTGATTTCATTTCAGGTCCTCATCAGAACTAACAACCAGATAAATATGAGTGAATTATATGTTCAGTCTACATTTCATGAGTCTAAAATAAAATTAAAATTCAATGAACAATGTTATTGGATTAAATGCAAGTCTTCAAGAACATTCTGGCAGATATTTTATGTGCTTGTAATGATGAAGGCAGGTGTAGTTTGATAATAACTCGGTGATTAATTAACAGGTTTGTTTTTTATTGAGTGGAATAGTATGAAATTTATAACAGTTACTAACCGAGACAGAAATAGTTTTTTAATCAGTGGTTTTTTTCAGTACCCACGTTTTCCAGGCCTTTACAGGAAGTTAGCTGCTTTTGCCTTTAGCTCTCTTGGTGTTAGACCCACTATGGCATAATATTCCTCACTCAGATTCTTCTACTCAGTCTTTTGTGATGAAGAGTGACTTTGGTGGGACTCTGGCAGAAGTCTACACCATCTTTCAAAGAAATGCCCTGAATTACCCTGTGGATCAAACGTGCTCTCAATACATGCTTTGAACAGGGTGACAAACATAAGAGAACTCTCTTCTTTTATGCTTATGTGCCCAGGGACATCCAGTGATAGTTTGCTCACTGCAGATTTTTTTCCTTTATTTCTTCTGCCTGCAGCACTTACAAAGAACCTGGTGCTCCCATCAGCCAGATATCACACAAGTCCCGTCTGCCCTTCTGACTCACATGGCTGCACAAGTGTGGGATACTCACTGTGCTGGGGTGCATCTGTTCCCAATGGTGAAGAGCATCCTGGGGGCTGTTGCATAGTGAGCAGTTCCCAGACACAGGCTGCCTCCCTTGAAGTGCCTACTGTGTCACGCTACACAGTGAGCGTAGGTACCCACTGTTCCACACAGTGTTTGCTGAAGTTGTTTGTTCTAAGAGTCACAATAGCAGCTTTAGTGTTTCTTTGGTATTGGGCTGTCATGGTTTTTTTGTGATTTTAGCAATCAAGTGTAAAAATCTGGTCTTTACACTTGGTCTAGTTTTCAGTTTAATCTTGATAAAAGACTGTCCCAGACAGACTTCAAATAAGACAGCACCAGCTACTGCAATGGGAACAGGTTTCTGTGGTGGTTTCGAAGTTGGAAGATTTATTTTTTTATCCTGAAAAACAAATGTTACATAAAATATTTGAAGCTGCTTAGCTCTCTGGGAAGCATTCCCAGTCATTTGCAGCAAAGAGTCCACCTCTTCGAAGGCAAAAAATAACCAACAAAATTTCCACCCAGTAGGGGTGGTAATGATGAGCTGCTATATGCCACTGTCACTCACTACCATCAAGGAAACCACAAAGCAGGACACATAAGCTATTCAACAAATAATTAAAATTGCTGGAAAGATGCCATTGTTAGGACAAAATCTGTTAATTCAGACACACTCTCAAAGGTATTACAACCCCTTGAGTATTCCCTAGTATGCTAAATAATTAACACCAAATGTAAGCCTTGCTGCATGACAAAACTAAATGAAGTGTAATAATACTGAAGGTAAAATAATACGTCTATATTTCTTTTTTTCTTGACAGGTGCGGCATTATTTTGGAAAGCTGAAAGTTAGGTGTTCAGGGCAGCTAGAAAAATTTGAAAGAGCCTCTCAGAAGCAAAACCTGTCCAGAAGAATACATAGCCCCAGTTTCAGCTTCCATCTCATAAAGTTGACTTATTTTATACATAAATAGGACCTTTGTGATTATCTAAAAAGAATATGATCAAGGCTTTCCTGCATCATTTCCCAGTTACAAGGTAAGGTATATTTATGGCACCATTAATAACCCAAGTAATAATATGGCTGCTTTTATTTCCGCAAATGATTATTTTATCTTTTGAACTAATTAATGAAACTATTAAAATTTGTTTTCCAGACTCCTCTCCCAATATATATGTGGCTTGGAAATATTAACTCACTAATTCCCAATAGGATAAAAATATTTAATTAGCATTTATTAAAATATTAAAAGTATACACAGTTTTTAATATTAGAGCTATTATTGGCTGATATTATTCAAAGTCACATACTTTTTTCCATGCTTATGAATTTATTGCCTTTCACTGCTTTGACTAGCAATAATCACAATGCACTAAACATAATAATTAGAAGAGCTCCTAAACCCCTGATTAACTGAGCATAAAGCACTGGTTTATGTACAATCATAGCAGACAGAACATGGTCTATCCAGATCAAAACCCTGAATTGTGAATAAACCTAATCTGTATATGCTTAACATAATTAGAAATGTCTTTGCATTGAGAGTCATTCCCATCAGTCACTGAGTAGTCGAGTGGTAATCAGCATTGATGTGTAAAAACGTGCTGATTTTGCCAGTATTGTGGTAATGTTGATGAACTTGTACTTCTGTAACGCAGAGTATACATCTTTGAATACTTCTTTGATGTAGCTGGGCAAAAGACCACAGGCAATGGGGCATCTTCATGCCCTTTGCCTGCAGCTTGTGTTGACTAAATCAGCAATAACCAAAGATGTAAGATATTTTTATAAGTTGGCAAATATTTCCAATAGCACTGAGTCAACACTTCTAATGATGATGATTGTAAGACAAGCTAAGTTGTGGTTGTGAGTTATGGTTGCTTCCTCTTTCTTAGAATGAATCTTCAAGCTGATTTTGCACTTTTAACTTACTCAGCCCTTTCTTAGAACAATATCCACAACAGGGTTGTTCTGGTAAAGACAGTTAATATGGAACTCTGCTATACAATGGAGCCTTAGGTATATACAAAAAAAATCACTATTTGAAGTGAAAAATATACCTGTTTAACTTCAAAGGCAAAATCAACAAGTTCAGATTCACATTATTTTCAAATTAACCATCTCTTTCACTCAGTGTCACTGCGTGCCTTCCAGCATGTTAAAGATCATAGGACTGTAAAGTGGGCCTTTGAAGTAGACTCTGACTCCTGCAGTTAGTCACAGGACTTACATTAAAAATGCAGTTTCCCTACTTTGTTTTTTTCCTCAGAAATCCTAGAATTCATATTTCATTGTCGTGGTTCCACACTTTGTAAAAACATCAAGCCCAGCATGCTGCCCCTAGTAAAAATTTATAAATAGTTTTCAAGTGAATGTTTGTTTATTCCAACCAAAATATCACAAGTCATTGTGATATATAGTACCTGAAATCTGCATAAGAAAACAATACCTATTATCTGGCAAAACATTAGAAAAGTTTAAAAAACCCCAAACAACAAGAAGATAAACTTTTATTAATGTGAGCAAACATGGCAAATAAAAGAATTCTATATATGTGAAGATTTCTATCTTGGGCTGGCCATGTAGTGATAGAGAAATACAATACAATACAATACAATACAATACAATACAATACAATACAGATAGACAGGAAAGTTCGAGAGTTCAAAATGACTTAAATATTTTTGATACCATGTGTTGACTCGGGCTCCAAAGTAATTTTGGCAGTTTTGAAAAATGTACCCATTTACACAAAGACTTTGAGAACTGGCTGATGATTCAGCTTTCTTTACTTTACAGTTTGCGATATCTTATGGAAATCTTCAGAAAGCTCTGAATGCATTTCTTTGAAACCAGGTGTTCTTGTGAAGCTTTACCTTCTCAAATGAGTAATGTCACCAAAACCACTAGTCACTGCTTTAAAATACTAACTATAAAGGTATTATCTATTCCTTATTCATTCCCCACTCCCACACTGACACCAAGGAAGCTGAAAGAAGAAAACTTATGCTTTGCTCTCTCTTGAGACAAGAAAAATATAAACAGTTGAGGACGTGCAACTAAATTATTCTTATTCTTACTGCCTACATGCTTAAATTATACTAAACCAATATGAATAAATGCTAAAAAAAAAAAAAGTTTGATTTTAATGACTGCAAATATATTTCTTATATATAGACAAGTTATAGACTTAGAGTTGCTCTATAGTGTCAAAATAAGAAAAATACATGCAATTCATTTACTGTGTAAAACAATACCTAATGAAAGAAAACTTGATGACTAGAATGGGAAAAGGCTCTGGTGTATGCATGGCACATGGACTTAAGCCCTTACTTCATTTCTGTTAGCAATGAGTTTGCTTTGGCATGCAACACCGACATTGAATGTTACCATGACAAAATGACAAACTTCTTTAAAAGGTCTTTAATCAACACATTTACATCCTTATTTAAATTTCAAAGCTTAATTCATGGGCCTTACAGTTTAAAAAAATGTTGGATTAAATTTATTTAATGCCAATTGCTACTCAAGTGGATTTTGTTACTATGGACATGGGAATCCGTTACTTTCTGGGTGACCCTTTAAAATACTCCAAAATGTTATAATTTAAGGCTGTAAATACATAAGAAGCAGCAATAGAGGAATCTTTTCATTTACCAGATAGAAATCCCTTATATTAAAGGCTGCTGCAAATTATAATGCCTTTCATAAAACGCACCAACTTCTCCTGAAGTTTCTATAAAGCTTGATATTCCCTGTCTCTACCAGGAACACCGTTATGATACAATTTATATTAAAATGGCTATGCATTGGCATAGCTATTCTGAAATTAAACTTGATAGTTGTCCTGTAATTGACTTTCTTTTCTTACTCTGATCATTCTCTGCCCTTTCTAATCGATTATCTGTCTCCTCATGGCAAGAATTTCCATCAGCTTTGGTTAAGGTCTTGGGCAAAGGAACACGTCCAACTAATCAGGTCCTCAGAAGCAGATTTAGAACAGTAATTACTGGCAGCTGGACCCTCTAACCACTTACAGTTATGCTTACACAGCAAGTTAGACAAGCAGCTTCCTCTCTGATTCCTGCTAAAGATTAACCATATTGCCTTCCTGATAGCTGACTTATCTCTATCATGTTAACTTACTGTGGAGATCTTTTACAGTAAATTTCTCAGCAAAAGTGGCCTAAATGCATACTTCACAAGTTCCTCAATATTTGTTACATAATCCTATATAAGCAAATTGGAGTTTACCAATCAGTTTCCACTACTTTCAGTGAAGGATCAATGAAACAAAGAGCAAGCTAATTTTTTAATTTATTTCTTAGATATTCTTTTTTTTTTTGTCTTGATGGAATGGCTGCTAATTTAATTACTCCTTTATACAAAAAGTGTACAGATCATGTGAATTACTGAAATTTGATAATTCCTAATTATACTTTTTTTAGTTTATACTGAATTTTGTACCATTTTTGTTAATATAATTAAGCACAACATACAGTACATTTGACAATGTACTACTCTTGTTTAAAGTTCCCCAGAAGAAATAAAATACTTGGTATGAATACAACAGTTTTGCAGAAGGTTTATGATTTTTTCCTTCATCCTAGAAGAGCTTTTATAAAGGCAATTAGTCTTTTTGCTGTTGAGTAGTTTGCATATTAGTTAGATTCAATAATTGATATGAGTAGCTGTTAGTAATAAACATGATGACCCTTCTTTGCAGCTTATACAGTACAAGTCAAAATGATTGTCCTTTACTACTAATTAAGCTATGAGATGGTTTTTAAGACTTCGATGTTAGATACAGTTTAGTAACTCATGGAAGTTTTACCACATTATTGAAAAACTTTAGGAGTAAGTGGGTTTTTATACATTTTACTGGTCTTTTCCATGTAAGAAATCCTCACAGGAAATAAAATATTCTCAGATTTTGACTCATACTCTATCTCTTTCACTTTCCAGCAGCCATTTTACAGTGTCAACCAGAACTGACTATGGCAGTCCAGCCATGTGCTCATGAACTTTGACTTGATGTAGATTTAAACACAGGAAATTTCAAATAAATTGTCCTGATCCCTTATTCTTTACCCACTATCTTCTGTCTATCTTTTTGTGCAAAGATGCTTGTCTCATTTTGATAGAAGTAATTGAAAAGGTCAAAGTTCCTTTTGGTCACTGCAAAAAAAGTATTCTTAAAAAAAAAATAAAAAGATTTATCTTTTTGAAGCTTACACTTTTATAAATTAATATATTCCCTGTATTTCCATTTACTTTGTCAGAATGGTTCAAAGTTCAAAATAAGCTATTGCAAAATTAGTCTCATCTACCTTATATGTTATCACAATTTAATTAATGGATACATTACAGAATCACTTCCCTGATTTTTTTTTTTCCTGAAATAGTTGTTCAAGATAAAAAGTTGTAGTCAAAAAGCTTAACTACCTCAGCTTCTGCTTAGGCTATATGCAAATGCAGGTGACTGGATCGTGCTTTTATCCTGTGAGCAACCCCATCCTGGTTTTCCTAATCTTAAATTTATTAACTTCTATAAGCAAACACTGGCATGAAAACTGATTAGAGGATTGAGCCTGCTCTTTATCTTTGTGGAACTTTAGGGGTAAATCCCAATTCTTCTGACAGTTTTACTGATGCTTTATTGACCTTTAACTGCCTCATTGCAAAGTGGTTCCTTTATATAGCATAGACCATCATCTCACCCTCACCAAATTATAGTAACTTTAGCTTAGATGTGGATCTAGCCCTGCATTTCCCCAAAACCTGCAGTTCCGTGGTTAAAATACAAAGTGTTATGCAGAGATTAAGCCTTTCCTCAGGTCCTGGGTTCAACACCACTGCTGGCCTGGCTGCAGTTGCCACAGCTGCTGGGCTGCACTGGGGCAAGGTGGAAGGAACAGAGGCTCCATCTCTCCAGCAAAGTGGGCTGGATTCTTTTCAAACAGTATTTTAAAAATACTTTAGAACAGCCTGTGTATCTCTAGGGATAATGATACTTGTCTGGGTACTCTTGCTGTCTGTTCAGGGAAGTGTTTGGATTCAGCCAGCTGTCCCTTTCGGCCAAGATGCTCCCTACCTGCCAGGCCCCTGTCACAAAAACCCTGAAACAGCTTCTCCCCTCTTAATTAGGTTACTCAACCAATGTGCTTTACCCCTTTTTCCCTACATGTCCTTCAAATCCTGTTCCCTGACTTTGCTCATTTATAGCACAAAGCTGTTGCTGGCTGACAGCAGTCACCAACTGATGGTTGTTCAGCCATTCCTCCTCCCTCCCCTTGTCCCTTGTCCCTTTTCCCATCTTTTCCCACCTCTGAGCTGTCACCACCTTTCCCTAAACTAAACTAGGGAGAAGAGGAGAAAATTAATTGTGTCATTTTCACATAACATCTTTCTACTATCATAACCCTGGAAATGTAATCTCCTTACAATTACAGTGAGTTTGCATGGGTGTAACTTCATTTATTTAAATAGACCTACATCTGACTGACACATGCAAGTATGTGAGGAGAATCTTGGCCTACAACTCTGTCACTGTGAGTTATTTCATATGTAAGAACATTATTTACTGCTTCGGTTAAATAAGGATAAATATAAATAGACATATTGCTATTGTCACTTTTCCACAAAAATACAGTTAATGAGTTCTGACCAGACAGTCTTGGCTTGTCTTAGTTTGGTTTAGTGAAGGTTTTGTAGGCAATATGGACATAGCTTTTTATTAAGGGAAAATATTTTGACTAGTTAAGTTTTAAATTTTCTCAAAAACTTCAATTACAAGCTATTTTTCAAATGACATCATGAAACTTTTGTTTTTGCTAGAAAAGTCCTCCTTTTCAAATCTGACCTGTGGGACAGCAAAGAGTTTTTCTTGGTGCTTGACATGTTTGTGACTGGATCCATTCAGTCCTGAAGTAATCCCTGAGACTGTCATTTATTCCTTTGTTGTATTCAAATTCCTGATAAAGGTAAAAGGAAACACACATTATATGCAAAGTCTGAAATTATTGCTAAGTGTAGATGAAAACTTCGCAGTCAAAATGAAGAATTATTTTAGTCCAGACCTGATTTAGCAGAAAGGAAAGATAAAAGAAATAAGAAAGAGAAATCTCCAATAGGAAAAAATCTCAATAATAACAGTGAAATTAAAACTGTTAAAGTCTTTCTAGGAGTGGCACCTTGCTCTAGTGTTATGGCACCTCACATCCCATGGTTGCTGGTTTCAGACCAGGGCGTCTGGGGTCTTTACAGCATCCTCAGTCCTTCACCAGAAACTTTAAAAATGATAGTTTCCTTCCTCATACTCTAGGGACCATTTGCATACTTCTGTATATTTCCTGACCTTTTTTATATCTTGTTCATTCTACACTGATCTAAAAAGCCACATTAAATCTCAATGTACTATACATAGGGTGTGGGTTATTCTGGAAACATGATTTTTCTTCTCTCTTACCCTTATATCTGTTTTTGCTCAATTTCCTAAATTGGTATTTCGGCAGCTGACCACTAGTGAGCTGTTCATAGGATTGAGGGTGTGATATCCTCCCGTGCCCAAGTGTTACCATCCCCTGCCATGTCTACCCCACACTGCATCCTGTGCCTGTGTTCCCATTTCTGACACCATGCTCTCATCCTATCCTTGTCCTCTACATCATGATGCTACACAAATATTTAATTCTACACAAAAAAAGCTACTTCCTTTTAGTATTAATTTTAGAATTATGAAATGGTTATACACCTCAGTTATAAAAAAATATGCAAAAGTGAAACAAATTAGATAAAAACAAATTTTCATTATAAAACTGCTTCTACTGATAAACAAAGAAAAATAAAACTCCAGACAGGCAAAAAAAAAGCCTAGATAATGAGTCTGACAAGTCCTAATTCTAAGGCCTTATGAAATTAGTACAAAGAATATCAGTCTTGCAAACATAGTTTTCTGCTAGGGAAGAATACTAAATAAAATATTCCTTACTGGTTCTACTCTTTGCAGACCAATGCACTATAGTGCAGCACCCAAAAATACCTTTTAAGCAGTGATTGACTACATAAGAATTTTAACACAGATCAAATAATGTGTGTTATTAATGAACACAAAGAACTAACTAGAAATATTAACCTGATATGGTTACAAATAGCTGGGTGTATCCTGGGTTTATCTCATATTTTAAAAATAAATAAATACAGATATTCCATCTAAAAAAAATATAACCACTTCATTTCTACCTGTTTTGAACATTTTTCTTGAAGCAAAAAAAAAGGAACAATCTGCATCAAATAATCATATATCACATAAATGGACGTATTGTGCACATATTTATACCATATAAATGGCCATCCTGGGGCAAACACCCTCCAGATAGTTCTGTGTATTTGATCCACACACAGAGCCTGCCTTCACAGTCTAATCTTTGCATGTACTGCTATCCAGTATTTCTGGAAAAAAAAATTGAATTTGCTCTTAAATATCTCTCATAGTCCTCCAAAAACAAGTTGTTACTTCTATTGCAGAAAAAAAGCATATGAAATGCTGTAAACAAAGAATTAATAGCTTTGCATCTACAGCTTTTATACAGTATTTATGATAGTCTTTTTTCTATACACCTTCCAAATATACTTTCTATACCGTTACTAAATTTAGCTGTGTTTCTAGAAGTGGTTAATGTTCTATGTTATGTATATTTGGCTCCTGATTTTCTATAAAACGACATTTTTTTCAGGGAACAGAGATTTTTATGTGCTTTTTTTTTCCAGTCTAAAAGTTAAAAATTAAGTGTACAAAACACTGAAAAGAACGAAACATTATCTACTATAAGAAAATCTTAAGAAATTAGAAGTTAAACTGTTTTGAATTTCATTGCTTACTTAGCATTACTTAGTATTTACAGAACTGTCATTGGGTTTTCTTTTTTTTCTTTCCTTTTTTTTTTTTTTTTTTTTTTTTTTTTTTTTTTTTTTTTTAATTCCCTTTTTTTTTTTTTTTTTTTTTGTTTTCTAATTTCTTGATAAAACCAGAAC
>WTSP01020227.1:25882-42710 GCA_025331215.1 Actenoides lindsayi
TTTCTTTGTTTTTTCTTTTTTTTTTTTCTTTTTTTTTTTTTTTTTTTTTTTTTTTTTTTTTTTTTTTTTAAATCCCCGCTTTTTTTGACTGTTGATTAGTTACCACATGCCTAGATAAAGCCAGAAACTTTTGGCAGCTGGACTGGGGCCCTGCCTACTATGTATTTTAGAAATTTTTTTGCATATTAACATTGAATTGTTTTCAGAGATTCTTCTTCTTAACATCTTTTAAAATGCATTAAAAACACTAATTTTGATACCATAAGTTTCTATGAGTTTTGTGTAAGGGAGGTGATAAATTTTACTGGCTCTGTGAATGTCACAGAATCACAGAATCCCTGTGGTTGGAAAAGACCTTTAAGATCATCAAGTCCAATCATTATCTAGCTCCACAAGGGCCACTACTAAGCCCTATCTTTAAGCACCATATCTAGATGGCTTTTAAATACATCCAGGGATGGCAGTTCAACCACTTCCCTGGGCAGTCTGTTCCAGTCTTTGTTAACCCTTTTGATATATTTTTCCTAATGTCCAACCTAAACCTCCCCTGGCATAACTTGTTGCCATTTCCTCTTGTCCTATCAGCTGTGACTTGTGAGACCAACACTGACCTCTCTGCAACATCCTTTCAGGTAGTTGTAGAGAGCTATAAAGTCTCCCCTCATCCTCCTTTTCATTAGACTAAACAACCCATGATCCCTCAGGCACTCCTTACAAGACCTGTTCTCAAGACGCTTCACCAGCTTCGTTGCCCTTCTCTGGACCTGCTCCATCACCTCGATGTCTTTCTTATACTACAGTATCTGAAACTGAACACAATACTCAAGGTACAGACTCACCACTGCTGAGCACAGTGGAACAATCACTTCCCTAGTCCTACTGGCCACATTGCTCCTGATGCAGGCCAAGATGCAATAGGCCAAGATGCAATAGGCCTCCTTGGCCACCTGGGCACACTACTGGCTCATGTTCAGCCAACTGTTGATCAACACCCCCAGGTCCCTTTCTGCCAGGCAGATTTCCAGTCACTCCTCCTCAAGCCTGTTGTGTCGCCTGGGATTGTTGTGGCCCAAGTGTAGGACTTGGCACTTGGTTTGTTGAATCCTATATGACTGGCCTCAGCCTATTGATCAGCCTGCTCAGGTCCCTCTGAAGAGCATCTGTTGCATTGAACTAAATAAGACCATGTACGGAGTGCTGAGCAGAGAGGTATATGCAACAGGAAAAAGTGACAGATACAAAGCTCTTCCATTCCTTCCACAAATTGATTTTTTTTTTTCTGCCTTAGCAATCCTCATGCCTTTGGATCAGAGAGAAAGATTTAAGAGGAGGGGCTACAGAGCTGGTTATGTAAAATAACTTTTGAAAGAATTCAAAGATAGATACACTACAGCCTCTCTGGGCAACTTCCTCCAGGGTTTCACCATTCACATGGTGAAGAACTGCTTTCTTGTACTTAGCTGCAATTTCATGTGCTGCAACTTGTGACCATCACCTTGTCCTTTTTCTCTGCACCTCTGGGAAGTGTCTGGTTCCATCTGCTGTATAACCATCCTTTAGGTAATGAAACATGGGAGACAGAGCCACTCTTAGACTTCTCTTCTGAAGGAAAAACCCATCTTTTCCAGCCCTTCCTCATACACCATATGTGTTAGTCCCTTAGCCATCCTCTACTGGCATCTTGCTGGTTTACAAATCTTTCTACTGGGTGCCCAAAACTGACGTGGTCTTTGGCTTCACAGTCTCATAATGCAGCCTAGGATTCTGTTGGCCATTCTTACTTCCAGGGCTCATGTCTTGCTCCAGTTCAGCTTATTGCCCACCAAGAGGCCTAGGGCTACCTCAGCAGAGCTGCTTCTTGGTCAGGCAGATCTCAGGCTGTATTAGTAATTTGGGATTATTTTTTCCAAGATGCAAGAATTTTTGTTTGTCTTTAATGAACTTCATGATATTCTTGCTAGCCCACTGCTACAGCTTGCCCTTCAAAGGGCAGCCCTATACTGCAGCATAGTAACAGCTCCCTTCCACTTTGTGTGATCAAGGCCTGCTCAGAGTGTATTATTTTTTCTTCTTCTTTGGCTGGATTTTTATTACACCTGTCCAGAAAATGTATAATAATTTTAAAAGGTATCATTCCTAACTTTGGTTCAATCCCTTTTTTTAGTAAAATTTCTTAGATTGTTAGTTTCAGCTACCTTAGTGTAGAACACCAGTTTTTCTAGACAAATGCTTTCCTGAATAGCTTAGTGTTATAGAATCTAGAAAGTACAGTGTGATGATGCTGTTTAAAGTCTGATGTCCGAAGAGTCACAAAATGTTTTCTGGCTTTTAAGGCCCACTGCTTATCCAGGATGCAAAAGGATTTTATTTGTCAATTGCAAGTCTGAAGGTCACTTTCATTTTACTATCAAAAGTTACATTATGAGGTTGATAATTATAAAACTATTTTTCTAGTTTTTCTGGGTTTTTAAATTCTCCCTTTTCATCACTAAACAGTAATAACATATAAGAGCTTCTGTAACTTCCATCTCACATGATGAATTAATCATAGTATAAAAAAGTTTGCAGTAAATCATGTTTATACAACATTAAAAAAAATTATTTTAAACAACTTTGGTTTCAAAATTTCTAGTTTGCTGTCAATACAACCACCTTTCAAACACTATCACTAACTGAAATTTTGAATATTAAAGATATGAAGGCCCTGCACCTTATTGTTTAAATTCCAGAATTTCTTCCTTTCATATCTAGAAAGTGTTAAAATTTTATAGTATTAGTTGTCTAAATCCACTCATAAGACTGTGAAAAATTGGTCATGGGAATGTATGTGTAAGAATTCTGACAGCGTGATTGAATACTATGTTGAGATTCTCTGAGTCTTTCATTATTTTGGCCATATTTCTTGCTGGGGTAAATGGAAAGATAGAATTTCAAAATACATTTTTCTCATTGAACCAGGAGAGAACACTTGTTAATAGGGAAAAATGGCATGGATTTGAAGGATAATGAAAAATAATTCTAAATACTTTGGGCATTAATTTTAATATGAAGTGTCCTCTGGAAAAACTTTGAATCAAAACCTCAAAATTTAAATAAATTTTTTCTCAGTAGTTCATTTTTAATCAAGTCTAGTTTAGATTTAGAAGATTTATTAGCTTTACTCAGTTTAGAAATAATTAAATCATATCCCTCTATTATTATATCTGGGTTGAAAATGTTCCCTTCTGTCTCCATTAGGCTTGTACCCAATTGCTCACATCTTTCCTCACTGGACATCTTTCCTCACTTGCAGTAATTGTTTCATGCAGAGAGTCCAGCTGTTAGGCCATAATATTGTTGTCCCAATCTATCATATTCAATGAGTTCTGGAAAGTAAAAACACTTCTGAAGCATACAATGATGAGACATCTAAAGATAACTTTACATACATAGGGCAAGATTCTTTTACTGATAGAAGTGCTGTTTAGTCTTGTTTTCAGCAATACCTAAAACTATTTTCACAAAAATCCCATGAGGAAAACAAACAAACAAACAAACAAAAAACAACAACCAACCCTCTTGTTTCAACTTATGAAAACACTCATGTTTTCTTGCAGTCATGAAAATTGATACCCTTCTGCATTTTATTTACAGGAAAATGTCTCTTTTACTACAGAAGACAAATATTTCAGGGTTTGCCAAGACCAGTCAGCCACATTGCAAATTTATGGTGTGGAGTCAAATTCTGCAATGATGACTGATTTTATATGTTTTTGACCTCAAACTTATATGTTTGGAAAATTCTTGGATTTGACCTATTCTGATATTCAAAAATAATGTAATTTATTCACATATAATCTTGTTCTATTCTCTTAATAAAATAAATACTTCAGTGCTAATGTTGCAAGTGAAAAGAAAAACCCTAGTGGATGTCCAAATTCTGATCTTGGGAAAAATGGCTCCTAAAAATATAGTTTGTAAAATACTTTGAAAGGTTTTATATTTTAAAACCTTATGTATATACAAGTTACTGTTGTCACCGTTATTATCAAATAAGTTTAAGCAGCACTAGAATTTAACTGTGATGATGTATTATAAGTTTATAAAAACTGTCATATCTTAACCTTTATAGGACAAGGAGTTGACATGATGTTCACTTAACATTCTTCACTCATACTGTTGAAGACCTAAGGCAGCTTGTCAACTGAGGAGTATTAGCCAGCAAGACAGAGACTATAGAGATATTTTGACACATGTCAAATCAGGGTAATAGCTATATTACCCAGGCAATATAAGGAGATGATTATGACATTCCATGGTACTGAAAACCTGTCACCATCTGGAATAGAACCTGAATTTTTACAGAAAAGTTTTTTTGTAAATTTTAGTAAGTGCAAATATCTTGTAGGAGGTATTACCTATAACTCAGCCTAGGTATATCTATACTTCAGGCATAGAATTTTAGTGTAAAGAATTTGATGCCTTGATCCAATAATATTATTCTTCAGAAAAAGTAAGAATCTGGTTGGGTCTTTTTCCTGATTTTGTTATGAGGGATGAGTATACTGAACTCCTATGCCTTAGATATTTTGATGGAATTGCATATCCATAATATTTAAAGCACAGCTGAAGCAATGAGAAGACCCCAAAAATGCTGACTTATTCAAATGATTAGTATCGCTCTAGGTGGTTATTCACATGCATTTACTCATAACATGGCAAATTCACCATGTCTCTACAAGCAAACTAAACAGGACCAAGACACAGGCCCAAGAGTTACTGTTGAGACTACAGTGCTGTTGCACACTCAGCAAGATCTGGAGCTCTATTTTGGCCCAAGTTGACAGCTGTCTCACAGTGGAGGACATGGTCAAACAAAGGACCACACAAATGAGTCTGCCTTTAGCAGAGCTCAGCCATCCTATTGGGCAGCTGTGCAGACACAAGCAGAGCCATGGCACAGCTGGCTTCAGAGGCAGAAAAATCTCCCTGGTCTGTACATTTACAAATAGCTGCTGTTTCTGTAGAAAAACACTATTTTGTGCCCTAGATTGTGTGAATAAAAGGGGAACAGTAAGACAACATAGCACTATATAGCCTGCTTCTTGTTGTGCAGAGGTCCTGCTATATTCACCCTATGCTGAAGCCTTCCTGATGTCTTAGAAATGCCTTAGAAAACCGTAATACACTAAGTCACAAAGGCAGGCATGAAAAGAGCAGATGGTGAGATACCACTAAGTCATTCATATTAGAGAGCTGGGTCACTTTGCTATGAAAACGGAGGGAGAAGGAGGTAAATACTAGTGTAAAATGTAGAGCCCCTAATGAGGAATAACACCATGCATCAGTACAGGTTAGGGGTTGACCTGCTGGAAAGCAGCTCCACAGATAAGGACCTGGGAGTCCTGGTAGACAACAAGTTAACCATGAACCAGCAATGTGTCATTATGGCAAAGAAGGCCAATGGTATCCAGAGGTGCATTAAGAAGACCGCATCCAGCAGGTCAAGGTAGGTTTTCCTCCCCTTCTACTCTGCCCTGGTGAGGTCACATCTGGAGTATTTTGTCCAGTTCTGTGCTCCCCAATTCAAGAGAGACAAGGAACTACTCGAGAGAGTCCAATGAAGGGCTACAAACATGATGTGGGGACTGGAGCATCTGTAATATGAGGAAAGGCTGAGAGACATGTCTCTGCTTAGCCTGGAGAGGACTGAGAGGAGATCTTACCAATATTTATAAATATCTAAAGAGTGGATGTCAAGTGGATGGGAGCAGACTCTTCAATGGTGCTTTGTGATAGGACAAGGGGCAACGGACACAAACTGGAACAGAGAAAATTCCATCTAAACATGAGGAAAAACTTTACTGTGAGGGTGACAGAGCCCTGGAACAGGCTGCCCAAAGAGACTGTGGAGTCTCCTTCTCTGAAGACTTTCAAAACTCACCAGGATGTGATCCTGTGCAACCTTATCTAGGTGAGCTTGCTTTAGCATGGAGGTTGGACTAGCAGATCCCTTTCAAATTTCCCTTCAAACTTGTACCATTCCGTGAATCTGTGATTCTCTAAAGGATCTTCATTTGAGCTATGTTTTCTCTCTAGCTCTGGTCACTGACACAGCATATGCTATTGTAAGGATGCACAGATACTGTGATAAAACCTTTTCATAGGAAGGGGCTGAGTGCTCCAAAATACTGTCTAATAGATAAAAGCATTATCATATGAGCTCTACTTACAACCCCACCCATAACATGACTGTAGCATATATTTACAGAAAACAAAAGGGAGAAAATTATGTATATGTCCATGTCAGGGAAATTTGTATTGAAATTTGCCATTTGCTTTATGAATATTATCTCATTTATCTATGCAGACATGAATTAACTATAGAAAGAAAGAAGAACCCATTTACTGCAATATATATTCTTTTGCCATGTGATACGGCACAAAGATACAGCTGAGCACATTATGCTAAGGTGGCATCCACCCCTACATCCTGCTTAATTTATTAAAAAAATTTAAATTTCCATATGTTACCTGCAGCTGCCTTATAAAAATTGCTTGGAGATAGGCCTCTTCTCCTCCATTATTACATTTGTATGCAGTGATAATTACCAAAAAAGACAGAATGGAATAGAGATGGATTGCAGTGTGTGCAGGCTGGAGCGTGTCTCTAAGGTAATATAAAGTATGAGGTATGGAAGACAGATTCCTTAAGCCTGCACTTGGACTTCATATTTATGGTATTTTGTCTTTTGATTATCCCTTCAGATATTAAAACAAAGTAGCTGATGATTTTCTTTTTTCAGGAATGAAAAATGTCAACAATCTCTCACTTACTCTTTTCCTGAGAATATGTAAAACACAAGATACCCAAAAGTATTACTTTGTCCACATTACTAAAATGAACATTACATTCCTTTATTCCAGTCATTATTATGTTAGAGTAATTTTAGCAAACATAATCTTCTGCCAAGCTGCTCTTCCCTATAGTGCTTTGAAAACCCTACTTATATAAAGAATGGAAAATAATTTGTATTTAATATTGTTTCCAGTAAGTTTAATCATTAGTAGAACTCTGGAACCATTTATTTGGGGCCACGCAGACTTACATTTAGTCTTGAAAGTTATCACAGTAGCTTATACACAATGCAGAAGCAAATCTGGCCCAAAAGAAATAATTCCATGTACTAAATAACAAAGATTTACTAGCAATAAACTCAAATGCAAATTATTGAGCTACTCACAGGAATAAATGGCATTTAGTTTACCTAAGTAGGAAACTCTGGCCCCTTTAAGTGTTAACGTAGAATCAAAGAACTAAGAAAACAATATAAATCAGTGAACCATAGACAGGATTATTGAGAGAAAATTGATTTTTAAAAATGCTGAAAATAAATCTTAATAGCTATATATGCCACTGAATTTAGCAAATTTCTCCGATAGAATAAATTGATAAATCTAGTCCACTTCACTGCCAGATGTTACTGAAATTATTTCAGGATCTATAAGCAAGAGTGGTGTATGCATAATCACACGTTGTCAGAAATTTGGCAGCTATTCTCATCTTTGCTTCATTGCTTTGCATGGTTCCCATTTGTCATTTAGTGTCACAAACCCTCAAGCATGAGCGATTAGAGCACTTCAGCTAACATGCTGCTACAACGGTTTAAATGAAGAGCAGAAACTCACTTTCTAAATGCAGTCCTTAGAGACAGGCAAGTAAGATTACTCATAAATGTCTAACAGAGTTGATTAACAGGTATATTTCCAAGACTTATCTCCTTAAATTAGACCCAGAAAGTGCAAAAATGATCACATCTTTATCAATAAAACTAATCCATCCATTAAAGGTCTTTTGAAATTCATATAAACTCATTTAAGGATGATTATTGTACCTTTCTTTCATTCTACATTTACCTTGTCATTAAAGTCTTTTATGCCTTTGATTAGTTTTGAACCCATTAATTACAGGGCAGTACACTGAAAGAAACTGTCTATGCAAATGAATAGCTAGACATGAATTTTTCTTTTAAGGCACAATCTAAAGTGAAAAAAACACAAAAGAAATATTTTGTTTGGTTGTTTTAATTTCTCTAGGGATACTGTTAAAATAAAAGGCAAAGGTTTCAATACTTTTTTTTTTAAGATAAGCTATCATGTTTAGAATGCAGTTTGTAAGATTTTCTTCAAGGACTTTTTTAAGCAAACAAATACTGTGATTTATTGGAGAAGAATCCCTTGTCAGTGATTTTGAAACTGAAAAACTCCCATGTAGTCAAAACATATTTCAAACAGAACTCACTCATGTTTGTCCACAAACACATTCATATGTACTAAAATTTACTGTCCTGTGTTCCTATCTCACTCTGCAAGGATGGCTGCAGAACACTGCAACACCGTAGTGTTTTAGCAGATAGTGAATTATTTTTTTTTTTCTACTATGAATTATTATATTAGTCCTAGAAATTATACACAAGGCAATGTTAAGTTTGTTATTTTTATGTCATGTACACTCTTTCTTCTGTAGCATTTTATTTCACTAGTCCTTCTGTCTTACCATTAGACCAAAATAATCAACAGTCATCACAAGCGTGTTCTTCTCCACTTTTTTTTCCAGTTTAAAGTCTTGTCAAAACCATTAATTGCTTACTTCTCATAATTAGGAGGAAGATAGTCTTAGATGACATTCAGAACATATTTTACATAAAAACTACTATAACTATAATCAGACTTGTTTGTCCAGCCATACTGAATTTACTGTTTCACTGACATTTCTCTTACAGCTGTGTATTTCTGGTAATTTGGAAATATCTTATACAGTGACACTGGTCTTTGTTTTGAATTCACTTGTATTAATCATAATTTTCAGCAGATGTACTCCTAATTTACTGTAGTATACATAAATATTAGAACATCCCTTATTTTTTCTTTAATCTTTTTCATAACACCTATATTAAACCACTGTTTATGGCTTATGACAAAATAATATATTACAATTAAAAAATAAATAAACAAAATAATGATGAGTCAAAATATTACTGTGTTACAAACTTCATTTGTGTTTCTATCAGGCAGACAAATAAACTGATGCCTAACTCCATTAATCATAAAAAAGAAAGTGTTCTGATTCTGTAAGATCTTTAAAAATCAGAGTTAATCATTTCTCTTCCTTTTATTTTTTCTATTTGCTCAGCTGAGTGGAGTTTTATACTTACCTGGGCTTCACTCTCTTTTTTCAAAAGTCACATTCACTACAGTTCCGCAGTGGCAAACTTTACAAGAAAAACTGTACATTATAAAAAGAAGAACATATTTTAACTGAATTGGAACATACTGTGATTATATATATTTATATACATATCTACATATAGATATGTGTACATATATTATTGCATTTGTATATTTTAATTTTGAGCTCAAATCGTACTGTAGATAAACAGAAAATAAGTCAAATAAGCTGCATGAAGAGTTTACATTTTAGAGGAACAGATGAATATTTCAAGCTCTTGTTCAAAAAACAGAATTAATATATTGTAGCATAGTAAGCAACATCTTTCATATAGAAAGAGCTGTAATGCTTTGAAGAAAGCTAGAATATTGTAGTTCATTTCTCTTAAAGGAAAATATTGTGCTCTAAGTGCTTCAATAATTCGATTACAAGTTTGCACATTCAAGGAATAACATGGAATTAAACAGGCAAATAATTAGTGGATCAAAACTCAGAGGTAATGAATAGCCTCATTTTGGGCAACTTTGGAGGCCACTTGCACATCGCAAACTCAGTAGCTCTCACAATTTGTCTAAGAGGGTGTAGATGAAGTGTGTGCTATTGAATAAAGTCAGGCAGAAGAAAAATCATAACCTGTAATATTATTAACATCATAACCTGTAATGCAATAAGCAAAATTTTTCTGTAATATACCAATACCACCACAAGCAATCTGGTGCATTTGGATAACAGACTATAGAATTTCTTCTCTTCCTCGTTCTTAGGAATTAAGGTCTCAAACCTGCACATGTGCATGCATAGCTAGAGCAGAGTAGCAACTAATAATCTGCCAAGAAAGCTAAATGTCACGTGAAAATAATCCAGTTTGCTCAGTCACTGTGAGAATCTGCAGTTAAGTGACAGGGGTTCCCTTTACTGGGGTAGTCATCACATATGGTGTGTGACATCATGGAGGGCATATCTCGGGGGATGTTTATGCACATAGTTTCATTTTCCTCACAAACTGGTTTTGGTTTGCTCTCATGTACTCCTACTAAAAAGAGAGTTTCTGCTACCTCTCATCACCTCAATAGCATTGCCAACAAGTCAAAGAAACTGATCCTTCCTATCTGCTCAGCAGTGGTAAAAGACATTAGGAAAGCTGTGTCCAATTTTGGGTTCTTCACTCCATGAGACTGGAGTGAGTCCGGCAAAGGGCCTCAAAGATCACAGAGGGACTGAAGCATCTGACATATGAGAAGAGGCTGAGAGAGCTGGGACTATTCAGCCTGCAGAAGAGAAGGCTCAAGAGAGATCTTCTCAATGTGTATGAATACCTGACTGAGGGGCATAAAGATGTTGGAGCCAGACTCCTCTCAGTGATGCCCAGTGAATGACAAAAGGCAAAAGGCGTCAACTTAAACACAGTAAATTCTGATTAAATGCAAGAATGAAGTTATTTACTGAAACAGGTTACCCAGAGAGTTTGTGAAATCTCTGTCCTTGGAGATATTCAAATACTAACTGTACATAGTCCTGGGCAATTGCTTAGTTTTGTGATAAAATCTCATCTGAACCCACAGAGACCCAAAGGCAGGTGGGAAAACCCAAGTGGTACCTTGCCCTGGCTATTCCAAGGCCAGCACAGGATCAGCCCATCCAAGATCCATCTCAGCAAGCCCAGAGAAAAGCAAGAGCACAAATGTAGACAGGAACCCAATTAAGGACTCAGAAGAAGGGACACCCTGTCTAGGCCCCTCCCAGAGCTTTCCCAACCAAACCTCAGCCCAAGTGTCCAGGCTTGAAACCCATCAAGATGAATCAACAATAAACTTGGAATTTTGGTCTAAGGGGAGTTTCTGTATATGAGACATGTTATGGGATGCAGAGGAAGAGAATTTTTGGAATTGTACAAGACTTTTTATGCAATATTTAGGGGAGGAAGCAAAAGTGAGGAAAGGTATTGATGTAGGTGACTTTGGGAGGAACAAATTGGGGAAAATCTCTTTACTGTGTGCGTGTGTGTGTACAGGAGAGTCTATGGTGTCAGCAGCTGGAGTCAGACAATAGATTGGAGCACCTCTGTGTCTGTGGTGCCAGCAACTGGAAAGACTGGAGTGAAACCATGCAACAGCCACTGAAGTGGTATCAGGGACCAGAGGCTCTGATACCCATTGTGCCAATGACTGGAGTAAGTTTGTGATCACTCGCAAAGATGAAGCTGGACTAGTTGACAAGTAGGTGAAGTAGCCTGGGAGTCAAGTGTGTCTCTAAGGGTGAGACAATGGGGCAGTCAGCTTGTGGGCAGTCAGGTTCCTTGCCAGCTTCTGGAGAGTGGTGTGACTGTGTGGGTCTCACTCTGGAAGTGTCCCTAGGTGTAAGGCAGCTGAAGAAATAGAGGATCCAGGGGCAACTACTGGTCAGACAGAGTGTCTGAACCCAGCTGCTGGAGGGACCTAACCTGAACATGTACATATATATATTTGCCACTAATGAACATCCAGCTCATCTAGAGAGGGAACTGGATGCAGCTGTTGATGCTGCATGTGTTCATGTGAGTGTGAAGTCTGTCTGTTACCTGTGTGGTCATACATGTATATATGCATAGGTGTTGGATTCATGTGTTTGTGTGTGCCTACAGGGAATACATGTTCAGCCTCACTACTGGTTGGACCTGAAGACGTCAAGCTAAGGTATACTTGCCTTCTGGGCTGAAGGACTCGGCCCCCCTTCACACCAAACAGCTCTAACTGATCCCATTCTGAGCAAGGTGTTGGACTAGATGACCTCCAGAGGTCCCTTCCCACCTCAGCGATTCCATGAGTCCATGTTTCAAGAAGTTCTCTTCTACTTCATAGATAGGCCAATTTATCTTCATGAAATGTGCAATGTCCCTTGGTATAAATAGCACATCTTGCCTTTTTAGGATCTGAAAAGAGGGATTAATGAACTGTTTGGCAGATGACAGCATACAGTGCTGAAAGCAGAGGAAAAGAGTTGGGGGTGATACAGAGGAAATGGAAAAGGCAGGTCAACTTGTATTGTGCATTTTCCCTCTTCAGGGACTCAGGAGGCATTTGGATTCGATAGTTTGCACTGAAGGAAGGTACCTCCTGGCAGCTTCTCCTCTTTCCTGTGGAGTTCCTGCAAGCCCTGTGGAGTAAATGGATTCAGACAAAAAGTGTGGTGCCCATGTGGGTGCCCATAGCTTGTTCGGGAGGTGGCAGCCATCAGCAGCAGTGCCACTGGGTTGGCCTGTGGAGCCAAGTCTGCTGTTGCAGTGTTAGACAACTGTGCAGGGAGCAGGAAGGCAAAACTGATGAAGTCTCACCCATGATGTCTTTTGGGAGCAATCTTATTGTGAATGACATGTCTTGATGTATGGTAATTGAAAAAGAGAAAAAAACCCATGAAGGCAAAACTGCTTTTGGGGTACAGTATCTTAAGTACATGCACTTTTCTTAAATGTTGTTTGTTTTCTCCTAAAAACATGAAAAAAAAAAAATGTGAAGTTCTCTGTCTACACATGGTGTGACTTTATGTGGTATCGTTACCACATTTTCTGAACACCCCAAGGATTTTTAACATCTTTACCTAAAAATGTATTTATCTTCAATGCTATAAATAATTTTGTTCTTCCTACATTATCCTCCCTTTTAATTTTCTTACATGATCACACTCCCGGTACTCATCCACATAGTTCATTTGTCAGTTTTCCCTATAGTCATTATTTCACTGCCCTCTTATACATAGCTCATTTGCATTGTATGACTTCCATGTCTTATCTGTGAAGCTCATACCTATTCCTCATTAAACATCACTCATAGACCTATTCTCGCAGTGTGCTGCCTACAGAGGAATTAACATTATTCAAAGCACTGATATTAAAAGTTTAATATTAGATCTCAATACATCTGTTCCCTATTCTCTAACCTTTGTCTGTTTGTTAACTTACCATTCACCAGAAAATTCTCTAGAAGCAAATGCCTGCTCCTGCATAATAAGCACCAAACAGACATGAGCCAGTACTAAATAATGGATAGCTGTGGTAGACTAAATGAAATTCAGATCTGTATTGAGTCAGCAGAAGCTTGTGGTAAGCCTGAATTTGTCTTATTTCCTACAGTAAGGAAGTTTACTGGATATTTTGTATTTACTAAATGATACTGTGTGTTTGTGAAATTTAACGTTGTGTTCTATGTGTAACTATAACAATGAGACATAATGGGAAACAGTTCTTTCACAGATGTGTAATTCTATGAATTTCTCATTTGTGATGATGAGGTCCAAACTCACTTTTTAAAAAGTGACTTTAAGATTGTGAGGAATTTCACAGAAAATTAGCAAAGGGAGTTCATAGTCGCAGTCTTGCCAATAATGTTCCCTCAGAACACAGAAATGCTCGCTATACATGTATGAAAATAGATAGCTTGAAAGAAATTAGCAGATAAACTAAAGGGACTTTTTATATTGATGTATTATTCTTGCATTATCCCTGACCACTATTCACTTAATCTGTAAAGTACAGACATCTGACAAAATTAGATGACAGTGGTGTCCCACAGTAGCAAATGGCTTATTTTGGAAGTCTACTTAAGGGTGAGATTAATACTACCACAGAAGTTCCACTTTATAGGTGGTGATAATAAAGGACATATAGACAAATAGCTCAGATACAAACCTCTGTTACATACTCAAAATCTGCTTTTGGTAGCATGAAGCTCTTGCAATTTAGCAGCAGCAAAAATTTGGACATTTCTGTCCAATTCAGTTCAATAAATTTCCACTTTCTGTAAAATATAAGGCTAGGGAGATCATATTTTTAAGCCTATATTGTATCAAGCCAGATTCTAGCATGTTTGTATATTTTCAGAGCCTTGGAACACGCCCCACTATCCTCAGTTGTACCGAGCGTCTTCAGAGCTTTGCTCTCACAGCCTTTAGCATCCTGTTTACTCACATTTGCTGTTATGATTAATAAAAAATAATTGAAGTCTTCTCTTACATTGATGTTTCTATAAATCTGAACAACTGGAGGTATCTTTTTCCATTGTTGATCTGGAATGGTACAGATCTCTGGTGCTCTTATAAGCTGCCCTGAACACTTAAGGCAGGTTTTATCTGGCCACCTGGGCTGGTTGCTTAGATCCCTTCTGCAGTCAGTTTGGAAATCTCATTTAAAAATACAAGTACCTATTTCTCTATCCTCACTATAAAAGTTCAGACAATTACCTCTAAAATATTAATCCCTAGTGGGGACATGGAAAGACAGGAATCCTACTCAAAGTATTTGGCATAATATTTTTTTTTTTTTAAAAAAAAGAGTGCCCCTCCTGTTTAATTACTCCCTTTGAGCTCACTATTCAACTCAAAAGGAAGAGGCTCACTCCAGGCAATTATTAATGATGTCAAATACACACACTACATCAGTGGTTATGGACCTATTGTGAGCTTTGAATAATACAAAGCTGACCACCTGCAATACAGAGCTATTTACACTTCTCATGACATTTCAAACTTTAACTGAAGGGAACATCCCTTTTCTATCACAAACTAATTTTAAATTTTACAACAATATCACAACATTTTATTTTATCAGTACCATGGAATAATTGTTGACTGATTTTTGTCGACATTAGTATTGTATGCAGCACTAAATGAACTTTCAGCCAAATCTGGACTTCTCTCTGCCTCCCTCAGATAACCACATGAACATCTCTAGTTTTTTTAGACAACAAAACTGTAAGTGACAGGGTGATACCATCAAGACTAAAAGATCTCTGGATAGACCATGTCTTTTAAGGCATTGATTTATATGTTTATTTCATCTTCATCTCCTTATTATCAAAACCACAATGACAGCACCTGAGTGTGCCATCTGATAGTATTTTGACAAGCTAAATGAAAAGCTATGTTCCAGCTGAAGTTACATAAGCTGAAAAGAAATAAAAGGACCATACACCTTGAATTGCATTCTCATAAACTCTCTTTTCTGAACTCCAAATCCTGCTTTTTTAGAAAATCAGGCAACTGAGTTAATTAAGTCAATGTTCACTTCAGTTCAACAGGTTTCTGGAGCAAAATTAAAGAAGCTGTTATCTATTTTTATCAGTTCATCTTTTTGCCTGCCAGTGAAGATATTAATACAATAAAACCATGACCAGAAATAGCCTATGGCCTTTGAAACCTCACAATATTCATTGGAAGAAATGACCTAGAAGTTTGATTCATTGATTACTACCACAAGAAGCTGATTCTTTTCAGATTTTCCCTCTACATCTTTTCCCCTACTTTTTTCCCTCTGTTTCTGGTACACTGAGGAACCAGTTTGATAGTTACTGGTGGGGATTATTTCAATACTTGCTGTTTGGAGTGCAGGTTGTGACAGGAAAGGTTGATGAATTGTTCCCCATGGTACAGAATGATTTTAAATTTTAGTATTCTCTGAAATTTTCTCCCTTCCAAAATGACATTAGAAAATGAGGAAAAGTTTAGTTTATTCCATAATGGAAAAATCCATGGAAAATACGCAGGTAATTTTGTAGTAAATGTGGGTAAAGGAGTTGATAATCTTGTATATACAGAAAGTAAATGTCATTGAAACAAGCAGTACCTTAAAATAATGAATTTTTTACACTATACAATAGTTGATTTTACCAAAAGATGCACCCAATATGCATTATTTCATTTTCTTCCTCTTAATGTTTATCATCATAATAAGGGCATAGCAATTATAATCCTCCTTAGAAAACTAGTCGGAGCATCACCAGTTTACAAAACTAGTAAAGACAAGGCACAAACAACAGATGTTTCTAATTGTTTAGGAAAATTATTTCAACTACAATGTGCTATATTTTATTATATTTCTAAATTAATGCCCTATAAAGATGGGCTGGATATTTGTAACCTAAGGTAGTGGGTTTTCACTGAATTGCACATAAATATTTTATTCAATTTAATTATCAAGTTTTATATATATTGTGAGGGGAATATTGTATCACTACCATTCAAAGAAAACCCAATAAAAACACAAACACAAAATCTGCAGTGCACCCACACCAATGAGTAACTAATCAATTTTAGAGATTTTACTCTGGATGATATCAAATGACCTAGGAATTTGAAAAACAGCAGTAAAATTTGCCCAACTGTGCCTTAAGGACTCAGGTCCCAACACCAGTTCAGCATGCTCCATCAAGTCTTTCAATAATGCTAGAGTGACAACTGAAGCAAGTCCAATTACTGATGACAGATCTCCAGTCTCCATGCCCATGGCCTCTGCCTATCCAGTCCCAAATTTATCTGTACCTACCAAAACAAACATAATTCAGATTTATCAGCCCTGGCTGTCTCATGTGCCAAACCCAGTGTCAACATCCACACTAACTGCTAACTAACTCTAACCACAGTTCAGCAATTCTTATTAGACTCATTCCAAATACCTCCCCATCATGGTGGATTAGGATTTGACCTAATTCTAACCAGTTTATATGTTTCTTTCTACCAATGTTTAAGACAGACTTGGTTGCTTGAATTGTTTTCCTTTCCTTTCCTTTCCTTTCCCTTCCTTTCCTTTCCCTTCCTTTCCTTTCCTTTCCTTTCCTTTCCTTTCCTTTCCTTTCCTTTCCTTTCCTTTCCTTT
>WTSP01020229.1:10941-44471 GCA_025331215.1 Actenoides lindsayi
CGGGGGTGGGGGGAGCAATAGGAGGGCTTGGTGGGCACCTGGTGCTGTGCCAGGGTCAACCCACCACAGTGCCTTTTAATATAAGCAGATAATTTAAATGTAATTTAAGTATACAAGTGATACTTGGATAGTTGATTTTTTTCCCCTTGTTTTATTTATTTGCATCAACTCATCATTGTCTGAATTGGGAAGTAGCAAGTAAAACATGAAATGACAGTACCTTTTTACTTGTGGGGTTTTTTTTCATACTTTTAGGCCACTTATATTGCATTAATATATTCCGTCATGTTCAGTTGGCAATATAATGGTAATAGGATCAAGCTTATATTTGGACAGAAATATTTGCTTAGAATGGATAGGAAAATTAAGCATTTAAAATTATTATGACCTTATAAAAATACATATATGTTTTAAGAGATTTTAAAATGTGTATAAATAATTTCAAGTCTAATGCGTAAATAGCTTGATAGTTACTGAAGTGTGAAACATACAAAGAGCTCTCACAGCTAACACTGTCACTAAATTATAGTGTATGTGCATAAAAATAGCTTGAATATATACGTAAATAAATATGGGTATTAACATATACAGAAGTGTGTGTATGTATGTATTTTACATGTACATGTATATATACATGTGCATACAACATTTTTTAAGACCCGAGAATCTCTCAACAGACTTTCAGGATGAAGAATATCTAAGTTTTGTCTTCTTTATTATTATCTACTATGGTTGATATGTAAAGACTAGATTTTCATATGTTGATGTAATAGCATAGTTTTACTTTTTAAATTGCAAAGTCTGTGACTATATTTCATAATTCTTTGCAGTGTGAATAAACCAAACATCACACCTTATTTTGTCAAAGAGTATTTTATTTTGTGCAATCACAAACACAACAGTGAGTATGAAAACATATGCCTGTTTTACAGGACTGAAAAAGTGAGAACATATGCATGAATTGATTATGAAAATGCTGTAAGAAGTATACATATGAATTCTCAGAGTATAAATGTTTTCCATTAGTATTTTTGAACACTTGTTAGATAAATCTCTATAAAGAATTAATGCACCTACAAAATATAGGATGAAAATTAATGATTTAAGTGGTATTTAGTCTTCAAAGTTTTGAGATTATGCATGTATGTACTAGATCTGAAAGAAGAAAGCAAGATTTATAAATAAAAGAAGACAAATTATACATAACAAAAATGGAAAACAGAACAGCTAACACACATGTACCAGTTGTCACAGCAGTTTTCAGGCTTCTCTAATGAACTGCAGGAAATATCTTCTGGGATCTTTCTTTTTGAAAAACGTCTTCTGTCAGGGTGCTACACTGGGTAAGGAATAGCTTTTGGAGGGCTTTACTTGTTACCTGCTTCCCTTTTTAGGGAGTGACTATACACACCCCATTCACCTGACTGTGAAACAACGATTGTCAAGCAGCTACTCAGCTGAAGCTTAAGGAGTAGATAAAATTCTGGTAGGTAGAAGCCCAGTTCCTGGAGAGCAGAAAATAGAAGCCTGTCTGTTGTTGCAAGATGGTCCTTGAAACTGTGCTCCCGTCTAAGATCTATGCAATGGTGGTGGTAATGTGCTACAGGACAGCTGAAGAAAATACCCTAATCAAAACAGCAACCTTCATGCAGGTAGCACTCCCGAAGTATGATGTTACCATGCAGGCTTTGGTCTTCAGACAATATTTCATTGTAGGGTAGGGGTCATGGTGGCCTCACCTGTGAAAGCTGTGGACAGACTGCACACCATCATAGAGAATGAATGCAGGATCAATACTCTCTACAATTAGCTGAATAGAGGTAGTAGTGAGGTGGATGTTGGTCTCTTCTCCCAAGTAACTTGCGATAGAATGAGAGTTAAAGGGCTTAAGTTGTACTAGGGGAGGTTTAGATTAGACATTGGGAAAAAATTCTATACTGAAAGAGTAGTGAGGCATTGGAACAGACTGCCCAGGGAGGTGGCAGGGTCACCCTCCCTGGAGGTGTTCAAAAAAGGGTAGATGTGGCAAATCAGGATGTGGTTTAGTGGTCATGATAATGTTAGGTAGATGGCTGGACTTAATGATCTTGGAAGTCTTTTCCAACTTTAATGATTCTGTGATTCTGTGAGATCAATAAGGTCTTTCCACATACCCAATAGAGGCAAAAGGCTGAGCCACATGATGCAAGGAAAGATAGACAGCTAGATTATGTTTAAAGGAGTAGTGGATGGAGACTCTCAAGATGAGATATACTGGAAACTTATGCCTCTAGCAGCGGAAGGAATATTTGTCTGCACACCTGCAATTACTGAACAGGCACAGTGCCCTGAGAACAGGTGAGGATGACGCTTATCTATCAGAGAAGACACTGAGATCAGTGGAACCTGAACCATCTTCCTGAACTTAGCACAAGTGGTGAGTAATAGAAGAACTTTCCTTCTGCAGGGGATGAAGGAACTATCCATCCACCTGCCTTCATTTCTTGGAAGACTTGCTACTTGCTGGGGGCTTGGATCTCAGCTCCTTTGGAGAGACCGCTGATGTTCATCTTGCTCTCGGACTACTACCTCTGGTGTCCCACCATAACAGGAACCAGCAGTACTCCCAAGGAAGATCTGGAACAAATAGAAGAGTGACTACAGAGCACTAGGAAAAGTGAAGAAGGGTCTTGGGAGCCATGTGGTGTTTTCTTCAAGTTCTCCAGTGAAAGTCAAAGGCTTAGGTAGGTTTGGGTATGTCATGCAGGTGGATACTTGGCTGTTTGTCTGGTAATGCAGACAGATATTTAGCTTTTAGTACCCTCTGAAGAATAGTAACTACTGGTGAGAGATGTGGCCCAGTTGACAAAGTGGATTAAAAGAATTTTTGGCAACAGGCTTCCTACACTAATGAAAAGGCTTTGAACTAGACACACCACAGGAGGACTGCCTTAATGGGAAGAGAAGTGAAGGCACATACAACAAGGATAAGTGTAGAGTCCTACACCAGGAGAGGAGCAACACCATGTACCGGTACAAGTTAGGGGTAGACTTGCTGGAAAGCAGATCCATGGAGAGGGACCTTGGTGTCCTGGTGGACAGTAAGTTATCCATGGAACAGCAATGTGCCCTTGTGGTCAGAAAAGCCAATGGTCTCCTGGGGTGCATAAAGAAGAGTGTGGCCATCACATCAAGGAAGGTTCTTATCCCCCTCTACTCTGCACTAGTGAGACCACATCTGGAGTATTGTGTCCAGTTTTGGTCTCCCCAGTTCAAGAGGGACAGGGTAATACTAAAAAGAGTCCAGTGGAGAGCTACAAAGATGATTAAGGGACTGGAACATCTCTTTTATGAGGAAAGACTGAGAGCCCTGGAGCTGTTTAGCCTGGAAAAGAGAAGGCTGAGAGGGAATCTTCTTAATGTTTACAAATATCTGAAGAGTGGGTATCAAGTACAAGGGGCCAGTCTCTTTTCAGTTGTGCCCTGTGATAGGACAAGAGGTAATGGTAGCAAGGTGAAACACAGGAAGTTCCACCTCAACATGAGGAAAAACTTCTTCGCTGAGAGAGTGACAGAGCCCTGGAACAGGCTGCCCAGAGAGGTTGTGGAGTCTCCTTCTCTAGAAACTTTCAAGACCTGCCTGGATGTGTTCCTGTGTGTCTTGCCCTAGGTGATCCTGCATTGGCAGGGTGGTTGAACTCAATGATCTCCAGATGTCCCTTCCAACCCCTACCATTCTATGATTCTGTGATTCTATGGAGCAATGAGAAGATGTCTGGGGGACACAATAGAATGGGATGATCTCACACTTATGAAAGAAGAATGACTGAGAGGGGCCCTCTTCAGTACATATGCAGAAATACATGCAGCATGTGATGCAAACATGAACAATTAAAAGTGTGTATGCAGTTGCACATCAATGATCTCATGGAGTTTAGAGACACAGTGGGACAGGCAATATAGAGTGTTGCTGTTGAAGGATACTAGGTCTTTAGGAAAGGCAAACTGAGAAGGTGAGAAGGAGGGATCTCATGTAAACCCACACAGGTGGTGTGGTGGTCATGTGCCACAGACCACCTGATTGAGAAGAGGAAGTAAATGAAGCCTTCTTTAAACATCTTGAAGAAGGGTTTACCATCACAGGCCCTCATGTTCACATGACATTTCAATGACCACAATATTTGCTGGTGGTTTAACAAGACTCAGCACAAGCAACTTAAGAGACATCTGCAGTGTTGAGAAAAAAGATTTCTTACAGGTGATCAACCAGATGTTCTGCTGGACTTGTTGCTCACAAACAAGGAAAAACTGTTGAGGGTTGTAAAGCAGCCTTGGCCTCAGTGACTGAGTTGAAAATCTTGTGAGAAGATGCTTAACTTCTTTAATACACATGAATCCTTAGAAGTTTCAAAGGGAACAGACTGCTGGAAGTGGCTAAGCTAATAAGCCCTTCCTAAACAGCTTCTCTGTTTTTTTTTTTCTTTCAGTCAATTCTAGACTAGATGCACTATTGTGCTGACCACACTGGGTGTTTCTTAGGTTCTGACAAGTCGTTCTCATGTTTTTGTCTTTTACAAAACCTTACATGTACTATACAGTTTCTTTTCCATTCCCATTCATGCTTCAGTGATGTATTATCCCTGCTACACCAAACTGAATACATATTTATTTTTTTCAGTGAGCTTAGTAGCTGGTTAGCATGATTGCTAAAATAAACTGATTTTGAAGCAGAAAATCCTGTCAGCTGAGAGGCTTGGATTGATGGATTCAATCTAGAATTGATTTTTGTTCAACTTAATACACTGAATCAAAGGAGCAGTACTCCTCATTAAGAGTAAACTCACACACAGAAAAACTCTAAATCAAATTCTTCCTTTTTGGGAGGTTTGCTGTTATTAAAGTTTACTGTACCATGAAATAAGACTTTCTTTCTAACATTTATGGCAACTCTTATTATGAAGTAGAAACTTAGGCAAGAAAGTTCTTATGCCAGGAAGAGGCCTTAGGAAAAGTGTTTCATGCTGTGACTCAAAAAATAAAGTGAATCATCAAGATTACATATGGGAAATGTTTAGGAAATTGTTCAGTCCTTCATGCTGCTACAACACAATCATTCTTAACAGACTGTAATGGTTTTTTGGGTTTTTTTTTTTGGCTTTGGTTTCAAGTTGCCTGATAAGAAAGTGTAGCATTTTTTACATGAAACTGCTCAGCTTATTAAAAAGATTCACTGATGCATAGTTTGAAATTCCTGCTATCAATTTCTTGCTCCAAGTTATATTTCATTTATAAAATTTGTAAGTTATATAATTTTTTATACTTCTAACACCCTAACTTATACTGGGATGGCATTCTTTCTAAACAACCCCATCTAATCAGTTGTAGAAATGTTCAGCATTCTACCACTTACAGAAGATGCTTTCTGTATTCATATAGCAAAATAGTACAAAACTGCTTGAAGGCAGTTGTTACTGAACTCAATATTTTAGGGCCATAGAGGTTAATATATTCACATGATGTTAGCTCTTCTGCAAAGTTTTTATACTGAAATTTTGGCAGTTATGTCCATAAGGTATCAATGTTGACTCTTTCTCTAGGAATAGGGCAGAGGACAGTGATAGTCAGAGCTGTTGAAGAAGCAGAGGTTATGCAGCTGGGTCCCCAGCACCTGCCACATACTCGACTCTTACAAGAGCAGTATCTGGAAAAAATAAGTGACAGGGAACATTGTTAGGGGTCCTTCCCAGGAGTTTCTCCTTACATTTATAGCTAATCTATACACTAGCATTAGTTTTTTTCTCTGATATTTGTGAAATGTTAACTATATTTTTTGTAATTCTAGTAATTCTTCTGTTGTTTTGAGAATCTTGGTATATTTAGATATTTTTCTAATAGTGAGCTTCCGGACAATATCCAGCCATTTGCCACCATAGGTCTGATTGTTCATTTCACTTTTTCATGGAAGTCTTTACAAAATTAGATACTTCATTTGTTTGTAACATTATGTGCAATAGTTTAGTCATAAAAGGCCTAGCAGAAAAAGGTGGCAATTCTAAAATTGGCACAAGTTATAAGAGATATATTTTATAAAGAAAAAGAAATGTTTTCAGAATAAGTAAGTAGGAAAAATAATCTTCCTAGGTTATTCTTTGCTTTTTAACTCTGCAGAGTAATGTTTAACCTGTCCTTCCTCTCTTCTCCCTGGTGACATTTACATCATGTTATTTAAGGCTGGTACAGGAAAGGGTGCAATTTAATTTAGCCTTCTAAAATATGCAAAGTAACATATTGAATAAAGCATGTCCTCATGAAACTCATACATAGGAGAGTAGTTACTAGAATTTTGTGTTATGTATCAGCAAAAACATCAGACAAAATTAAGTATTGTAATACAATAGAAGAATGCTGATCAGTCCTAACCTGAACCTAAGAGAATGACAGAGGGAAAATGATAACAAGGCTAAGAAAAAAATGCCCTATTTGGAGACCCTAAGACAGAATCTAGAAAGAAAATATGAAACCCATCCTATCTGCACAGAACAACACCCTTACCATCCAGCAAGCTTGCTTTGATCCTGAAAAAAAGTTGTCTACTTTTACCTTCAGTATCTTATTTCTTTTTCTCTGTTGCGGCTTCATCAAAAAAAAAAAAAAAAAGGGAGCAGCAAAACAAACCAGAACAATCCACTATTATTCATTATTTGGAATTGAGAAAGATATAAATAAAGAGTCCCTGGCCTTCTCATAATCAAAACAGGAAGACTTGAAAATACTACAGAAATATGAGTGATTAATGGGTATTCTTCCCAAACATTGATTGGCTCTGTGTACTGGATCCAACTGAGATGGAGTTAGTTTTCTTCATAGCAGCCCATACAATCTGTGTTTCATGTTTGTGACCAAAGCAGTGTTACTAACACAGGGATGTTTTAGCTATTGCTGAACAGTGCTTGCACAGTGTTAAAGCTGTCTCTGTTTCTCACTCTGCTGACCCGTGCATAGGCTGGGGTTGGGCAAGGTGATGGGAGGAGACACAACAGGGACAGCCCAACCAAAGGGATATATCATGCTATATGACATTGTGCTCTACAGTAAAAGTTGGGGGAGAGTTTTTCTGGAGTATCTGTTGCTCAGAGAATGGCTGGGCATCAGTCTGCTAGTGGGAGGTGAAGAGTGACTACCTTTGCATCACTTGGAGGTTTTGTGTTTGGGATTTTTTTGTCGCTTACTAAACTGTCTTTATCGTGACCCACCAGTTTTCTCACTTTTGCCTTTCTAATTCTCTCCCTTATCCCACTGGGTGGCAAGCGACTGGGTGAGGGTTTACCTGTCAGACTGAGTCAACCCACCCCACTCTGTTTGGTTTTATACTTTAAAACTTACTTATTTATCTACTTTTTTTTTTTTTTTTTTTTTTTGGTCACAGATATCTCCTTTTACTTGTTAGATTATTTTATGATTACTCTGTAACTTGCAATTTCTTGCTGATACTATTTTCTCTGAACTTACCCAGTTGTAAATGTGTTCTCTATTAGTTTTAAGACTATTTTATCTAGACATACGCTTTAATAAGTTTGATGGTTTTTTTCTCATTTTTCCATTTAAATTCTTTCAGTTGATTTTTTTCCTTCTAATTGTTTTTGATTTTCTAAGACCTGCTAATCAACAGTTATACTATATGAGTGGTTCAAAAAAGCTACATATTCTTGTTGGATTTATAAATTACTGTTAGATTTCTGATCTGTAATAAAAATTAATAACCCACAATAAATTTAAAATAATCCTGGAAAAGAAGAAAATGAGTTTGTTTGTTGGCTTTGTTGCTTATTTAAAAGTTACTTTTGTATAGCAATAATAAATGCATCCAAAATTTTGTTTACATCTGGACAGTGCCATCAACGTTATTTGTAAACAGTCTGTAAGCTTGATGAGTGTCATGAATATGTATGTGTAAGTATAGATATGCACATCAATCTATATACATTTATGTTTGTGCATGTATGCAGAATCGCTTCATACAAGCTTTCAGAATATTTTCTTATCAAAGTAATTATCCTGATATTTATTATACTTGCTAAAGAACTCTATTATTCATAAATTTAATGGAGGACACTCTTCAATAAGCAATGCAATTCTTTAAAGACAGTTCTAGGAAATGTGTAACACATACAGTTGTTAATGACATCTAGATAGGCTCAACAAACTTCTTTTTTTTTTTTTTTTTTTAAGCAGGCTGTACTTTTTTAAGAACATAGGTAAATTTCTATAAATTAATTCTGCCAAACACTTTGGTTTTTCTTGTTTATATGTTTAGTTCAGTAATTCAGTTGTAGGCAATTGCAGTAACATTGCTATCATTGCTTACAAAAAGAAAAGCTGTAAATGTCAAAGCAGCAGAAAGACAACATGTTTTTCTATTTTATCTTTTCAATAGCAAAAAAAAATTTACCAGGAAATTTGTGCTTCACTGATTTTTTTATTTTTTTTTTCAGAGAAGTTAAATTGAGTTAAATTTTGTGTAATTATCAGAAGTTGGAAAATATGTAATAATTATTACTATTGTTATTACTATTTTTATTATTGCTTTTGTATAAAAACATAGTTCATCACATATATTTGGTTTCTATTGATATTTATGGGTATTTATTTTGAAGAAATACTAAAAGTTTGGAAATTATATAGACTTGTCAAATAGATACAAACTTTGAGGACACAGAAAAATAAATATGTAATTTTCTGCATCAGTGTCCATTACTGGTTTTAAGGAGGTGTTGTTTTAAATTAATTGTGTACTCTATTAAGGGAATAAAAAAGCTATTTCTCCTCATTATATCTTGATTCTTTCCACTAGAAAGTCTTCTTAATCTTTTTCTGAAAAAAAAATAGATTAGCATGATAGACACAACAGAGAGAGATTTTGATGGTGATAGACATTAAGGTAAGGCTATTGATAACAAATGGGTGTTGCATGTATAAGATACACAAAGTAATAACAGCAAGCAACTAAAAATAAATTTATATAAAAAGAGGCATCAAAGAACACTACTAAAGGAGAGAAAATCCCTCAAAACATAAGACATCCCCTATATGTTCTATTAAAATATATTCTATTCCATGTATCAGACTTTAAAAAGGGATGCAAAGAGATAGTTGCTTTTTCTTTTAATTCTTAATAGGCAGAAATATTACTGTGTAACCTACTTGTAAAGTGTTAGCGAGGAAAAAAAAAAATGTCCTCTAAGAAATACGCTTTTACAAAACAGATATTCTGAAGAAAACTTTAAAGTGTATTTCCCACCTCCTCCCATTTTTCTCTTTTTTTAAGAAGAACTTTGGCTTCACTTCTGCTTCCTTACTGAAGGAGCACTATCATTTTAGTTTGTATGAAACTTGCTACTTGTGCTCTAAATCAGGTGAGAAACAAGTCATGTTATTTCTTTATTTTCTAACTAAACTAGCAACATTTGAGTGGTAAGATATTTTTTACTTCTAGATAACTAACCTGTCCCTGTGAACTATTATTATTATTATTTATGTTTTAAAAATGTCACTGGCCTTGGAGCTGAAGCTGTCACATACTGACCTACTAGCAGCATTGCTTTTTCCCTGATTCTAAGTAGTTTTGCCTGCTTTGGAAATAAATATCTCAAATATTAATTTTGGTCTTGTTACATAGAATTTGATTGTAAAAATACCAAATTATCATAGAATCATAGAATTGTCAGGGTTGAAAGGGACCTTAAAGATCACCTAGTTCCAAACCCCCTGCCATCAGCAGGGACACCTCCCACTAGATCAGGTTGCTCAGAGCCCCATCCAGCTTGGTCTTAAAAACTTCCAAGGATGGGGCTTCCACCACCTCTCTGGGCAACCTGTTCCAGTGTCTCACCACCCTCATGGTGAAGAAATTCTTCTGTCTAATCTGAATTGACCTATCTCTAGCTTTAATCCATTCCCTCTAGTCCTATCACTGCCCAACAACCTAAAAAGTCCCTCACCATCTTTCTTGTAGGCCCCTTCAGATACTGGGAGGCCACAATAAGGTTTCCCCGGAGCCTTCTCTTCTCCAGACTGAACAACTCCAACTCTCTCAGTCTGTCCTCACAGGAGAGGTGCTCTAGACCTCTGATCATCCTCGTGGCCCTTCTCTGGACACGTTCCAGCACATCCATATCCTTCCTGTAATAGGAGCTCCAGAACTGGACGCAGTACTCCAGGTGAGGTCTCACAAGAGTAGAGTAGGGGGGAAGAATCACCTCCTTCGACTTGCTGGCCACGCTTCTCTTGATGCAGCCCAGGATACGATTGGCTTTCTGGGCTGCAAGAGCACACTGGTGGCTCATGTTGAGCTTCGCATCCACCAGCACTCCCAAGTCCTTTTCTTCAGGGCTGCTCTCAAACCAGTCACTGCCCAGCCTATATCGGTGTTTGGGATTGCTCCGACCCATATGGAGGACCTTGCATTTGGCCTTGTTGAACTTCATGAGGTTGGTATGGGCCCACCTCTGCAGCCTGTCAAGGTCCCTCTGGATGGCATCCCTTCCCTCCAGCGTGTCAGCTGCCCCACGCAGCTTGGTGTCGTCAGCAAACTTGCTGAGGGTGAGCTCAATGCCACTGTCCATGTCGCTGACATAAATATCCTAACAAATTGTCCAGAAATTCAACTTGAAAATTCCAAAGTATCAGAATGAAAATATCAAGCTTTCTCATGAAAAAGGAGTGGCTTTGACCAACCTGAGATAAGTAAAGACCATTTAGCTATTTCTTTTTTTGGTTTACTAAGCCACAATCTCTAATTACTCAAATATATTACAGAAACTACTTTTTACTAATGGTCAAACAGTTTTTTCCTTTGACTTCTCAGAATTCATTATAAGCAAGAGTAAAGGCTGATTAAATTGCATAGTGCTGTTTCTGCTCCCTGGCTGGGTAATGACAGTCATGCTTGGTAGAGGAGGACTCTGTTTTGGGAGAGAGCAGGGCAAGGGGAGATAAAAGACAAATTCAGCTGTCCAGGGTTATTTGCCCCCAGATTTGTCCTTTCCTCCTTATGGCCAATGCAATTCAACTTAGCCCGTGAGTTTCCCAGTCTTAGGCTGGCTAGGAATTCAAAATTCAGACAAATCAACAATATCATAGGTAAAATGGACAGGAAGAACTTACTGTTTTTCCTAACACAAGAACACAGACACTTCCAGTGGGTTGTTCTTTCAGCAACTTTCAACAAAAGGAGTACTTCTTTCACATGGTGTGTAATTATACCATTGTAATAACTGAAAAGCTGAAAAGTATAGATGAGTTCATGAAAAAAAAAACCAGTCTTGAAGCATAATTTCACACCATCTATATCCTACCAGCTCATGAGGTCCTTGGGACCTTGCTTGAAGAAAATTCTGGGAAGAGTTACCAGTACATCTGCCTTGGTCTGTTATCTTTCCCCAAGGATTCTCTGGTGTTTGCTTCTAGAGACATGGTACTAAGCAAAATGACCCAATAGAATGCCTCTTGTGCTATTAAGCTGGTGTGCTTATCATCAGGAAAGAGAATAAGCAATTTGCACCTAATTATTAACACAAATAAGGAAGAGGAGCTTTTTCCACTGTGTCTTTCCTTTCCCAAGGAATTCCAGTGCTGGAAACTCCATGGGCCCAAGTGTATTGCAGCCAGCTGGGTGAGCATAGCACACTCAACTATCATGTAAATGCCTGAAGCGCTGGTTAACTGTCAGTCACCATGCAATGGAAGGATGAGGTCAAACTCCTGAAGTGCTAGCAGAAAGAAAGGCAATCACAAATTTCCTATTTCCTTGTATCTGAGGGTCTAAGGGTATAAAGTGTCCTGAAAGAGACTTCTGAGGTGTAGGGTGGAGAAAGCAGAGAGAAGAGGCAGAAAACTGATGAGGTGAATCACCAAAGCCTGGTGGTCTTCTGATGATATGAAGAGATCTAGAAATAACATGGATGAGTAAAGTAGAGACAGCTGGGACTGAAATGGAAGGGGATGAAGGATAAAAATGAAAAAAAAAACCCAAACAAAAACCAAAAAACCCACAAACATTCAATGTTACAAAGAGCCTAATTACTTTGAGTGCTTGCAGCTCGACACTGGGATATAAGCACATCAATTTATAAGTGAAAGGCAGTCTGTCCCATCTTCTCCAGTACCTTCCAGCAATACTGGAAATAGGAAAATACTTGATGTAGAAGCACTATGATCTTTTCTACTTTGCCCCACTAGGCACCTCTCAACCTTATTCTGTCACACAGCAAACTCAACTCCTCCCTCACAGCTAGGGCCAGAAAGCCCTCACATTTACATTATTTTAGATCTGTAGAGAGATCATGGGTATCTTTTCCCCGAGCAGAGATCCATTTTCCTTGCTATGGATCAATCAGCCCAAGGAGTCGCTGCAACTGCAGGTAGGACAGTCGGGGCTTTCAATCAACATAAATGACAACTGGAGAGGCAGAGCTGCCAGCTCTGATCCCAGGCTCCCAGTATAAGCCATAGTGAGTCACTCTCAGAAATTCTTTGGCCTGTCCATAGCCAAAGAAACAGCCAAAGAGAAAAGTTAAAAAAAGTTAAAAAAAAGTTAAAAATTTCTTACGCTATACCAAGTCATCCAGGTAGACCAAAAGTGTTCCCTTCTGCCTGATGTGTCCTGAATCACGCAGATGAAGAGGTCCCTCACCCTTGTGCCTCAGAAGCAAGCAAGCAGGAGCCTGCTTGTGATGCAAGATTAAATTATTATCTAGCTTTAGATCCTAATTAAAAATTGGGGTTTTTTTCCAAGTCGCATCATAGTGGGACACCCTATCAGCAAGGCTTTCCTTACAATCACAGAATCACAGAATGTTAGGAATTGGAAGGGATCTCGAAAGATCATCTAGTCCAAGCCCCCTGCCAGAGCAGAATCACCTAGATTAGGTCACACAGAGGATCACCTTTATTAGGTCACACAGGAACATGTCCAGGTGGGTTTTGAATGTCTCCAGAGAAGGAGACTCCACAACTTCCCTGGGCAGGCTGTTCCAGTGCCCTGTCACCCTCACTGTGAAGAAGTTTCTCCTTATGTTTATGTGGAACCTCCTATGTTCCTGCTTGCACCCACTACCCCTTGTCCTATCATTGGACGTCGCTGAGAAGAGTCTGGCTCCATCCTCCTGACACTCACTTTTTACATATTTATGAACATTAATGAGGTCACCCCTCAGTCTCCTCTTCTCCAAGCTAAAGAGACTCAGCTCCCTCAGCCTTTCCTCATAAGGGAGATGATCCACTCTCTTAATTATCTTTGTGGCTCTAGGCTGGACTCGTTCAAGCACTTCCCTGTCCTTCTTGAACTGAAGGTCCCAGAACTGGAGACAATATTCCAGATGTGGGCAGAGTAGATGGGGAGAAGAATCTCTCTCAACCTACTAACTACACCCCTTCTAATCCACCCCAGGATGCCATTGGCCTTCCTGGCACATAGCTGGCTCATGGTCATGCTGCTGCTCACCAGGACCCCCAGGTCCCTTTCCCCTACGCTGCTTTCCAACAGGTCAGTCCCCAACCTATATTGGTACATGGGGTTGTTCTTTCACGGATGCAAGACTCAACGGACTTGATTATGCTGGACTTGATTACCTGTGGTCTCTCTTTTTTCAAGCCTGAGGTCTTTTAGATATATAACTGTAGTTTAGATCAGTCAGTGGTTTGTTCCTTTAACCTGTACGATTTATAAAAAGACAAGTTCATCTTTAATTATAAATGAAAAAATATTCACACTGTTTTTATGCAGCTTGGTTCAAAGCTATTTTTCTTGATGAAATTATGAGATAAAAAAATGAGTCTCTGCTATGAAATGTTGACATAGCTTTAACTACTGGGATGTTTATAGGTGTTACTGTAATGAACTGATTCCATTTATCTGGTTGTAGCTCACTTCATATAGGGCTTTATAAGATTTCAAATATGCAAAAACCGGGGTAAGGCAGTCTGAGCCTAGTGATGGAAATGGGGGACCTACATCCTTTCTCACTCAGCTCTTTTGCACACAAATACACTGTAGTAACATGTGTGAATGCTCTTATTTGGGGCTCCATTTATTTCAAGTGTCAGGAATACTATGACATAGCTTAGCCTGAAAACACCCGATACAGTTGTCTCTGGCATATTAACTAATTATAACTGTTTGTTCATTTTAAAAGGAATTGTTATTTACACAGCCTATATAAATAGTTTCCTTTTCAGATGCACTCAGTGATGTTCATGGGAAAACCTTTTCTGGAAGTAGTCTATACGTGCACATTCAAAAGATATTTAACTATATAATTTCAGGTATTTCCTTTAAAGACACTGGCTGATGTCTATCAGCTCTTGAAGGTGGAATTCTCTTAAGACAACTATTTGTTTCCGAAGAGTTTCTAATGTAAATTAAAGGCTGAGTGTGATAGTGGAAGAATACTATCCACCCTTTGCATATAGTGTTTTCCATCACAGGGCTCAAGAGCTGCCTTTACAGAGGCAGTTGCTGTTAGCTACATTTGACGCATTTATCTACATTTATGAATAGGGAAGCAGGTATCAGGCAAGTTACTGAGCCATACAGTGAAACTACAGCCAATCTATTCCTGTCCACATCTCCTGAGTTCTCCATCCACACTGGATTTTAGATATGCTCACTAAACAGACTAGTTGCAAAACACAAACCTAGCTGACTTGAAAATGCTAATTTTGATGACATGAGAAAAATTTTGATTTGAAGGGAGAAAAAAAAGGAAAATGTTCAGCAATATTGAATCAAGGCATTCCAATATTTTCAGAATTTTGAGTTTCCTCGCTTTTGTTTGAGTTTTTTTTTTTAATTTTCTTTTTATAGTATGGTTAAGTTCAGGGTGATTATACTCCTACAATTAAAAGAACAAAACTGAAATGAAATGTTCTGATTGACCTGAAAAGATTTTGTCTTTCATATTCTTCTCAGTTCTGAAATTTGAAGTTTGATTCCAAATCACTACAAAACCAAGAATCAAAATAAAATCTCAACTTTTCCAAAAACCAGGTCTCTGGTTCCCACAGTACTCCACTTACCTATATTTTCTACCACCCTCTCTACAGCTGCCCTTACTAGATATTAGCACAGGAAAACTAACCTTCAGCATATCTACCTCTAGTTCTGAAATGATTGTTTGCCTGAAGGAGATATCCCAAATGAGATCTATTTTGAAAAACATTCTTCCACTTAAAGCTGCTGATTTGCAGCATCAGAAGAGAGAAAACAAACAAAAAAAAAGGTGGACTGATTAAAGTGGTGGATTTTTTTTATAAGGCTTTCTGTGAAGAAAATTCATTACTATTTTGGCTATCAGTTAGATATCAGGAGCCTCCAACTTTGAACAGACATTTAAGAACTGATAATAGACAGAATCAGAGCATTTAATGGGAAAAAAAAAAGTTTGGGAGGAACATCTGGAGACCGTTTAGTCTAATCCTCCTGCTCAGGCAGGGTCTATTATCACAGGTTGTTAGGACTCTGTCCAATCAGATTTGTAACATCTCCAAGGATGGATACTTCACAGTGTCTCTGAAGCACGCATCAGGATGTTCCTCCTTGTTTATCAAACCCTGCAGACAACAAGCTCTGCATATCAAAAGGAAGCTAAAATTTAAATACTCCAACAATTCATATGAATGGATAACAGAGAAACAGTTCTAAATATCTGAGTATTTCATCTGTCACCTCTAAGATGATTTATTTAGATTTTGGCAGATGTGACTATCTATTTTTAGCTTTTTATAAAAACTATTTCAGACTGTTCATAATTCTTTGCTATGCTGTCATGTTTAGCTTTCCAGGACTGTGTCTGGGTTAATAAGAAGAAGAAGCATCAGTAGCATTATTATTTTTGGAAACATGTATAAACCAGAAGGTAGGGTCAGCGTTGTGGTACCAAACCTCAGAAATACACTTACAAGCAATTTTCCAGCAGATGATTAATCAACAACATGTTGGATTTGACTGAATGCCATTTGGCTGCATACAAAATGTTACTGAACAAGTTGAGTAAATTTAAGTTTATAAATATTTGTATAATCTTATGAGAACATGCAAACCCTTCACGTTCCATGGGTTTAGGTTAGCATTGCTTGTTCAGCTTCTTAGAAACAAGCTTCAACATTAAGGATCAGTCATTCTCCTTTTTCTCACTTTCTTTTTTATTCTTTTTGAGTTCTCTTATTTCTTCTGCTCAACAGCTTTATATCCTGAGCTACACTGAAGAAATTTGCAACCATTTAACTGTGACGGAGCGACTAATAAACTTCACTAATGACTGTTTGGTTTACAACAGCCCAATTTATACCTCATGGAAATGCTTTAGCTCAGCTAAGAAATATCAAAGAAAATTAGACTAGATTGAGTTAAATCAATGGAAATAGCTGCATTCAATCTAGTTTATATTGCTGAGTCAGAATTTGTACCACTAGCTGGGGAACGGAACTTAATTTTTTTTCCCTAAATAAACAATCTGAATTACTGATTCATTAAGGGGATAAAAAGAAACCTGTACAAGTAGTTGTTTTTATTAGCCAATACTCTGTGTTAAAGCACTGTAAAATATGTACTCCATATCTTTGATATAAAAAATGCGTTTTTTTCCTAGTGATATCTCTACCTGAAGTTCATCATCTTAGTCTAAAACCTTGTGAAGATCAAGCACAAGTAATTTTTACTTTCATGTAGTTCGACGACTATGTCATACATAGCTATTACGTCAACAAGTTGCACAGAGTCAGAAAGATGTTAAAAATAAACCTGTTTGGTGCTAGGAGGATATACAGGAAGATAAACTAGGCCTCCAACAGGAAATCTTGTTCTCCATCTAGTTAGAACAATTTAAGATGATACCAATAAATAGTTTCTAGATGACATGTTTACATGGTCTTCTCTACCTGTATTTTCATTGAGACTTTTGCTTACAGTTGTAGTGCTTTTTTGAAGGGATTCTCTCAGATCTCCAGCTTCCCGTGCATTTGTGCAGTTTTGGTGGAATCACAGCAGATTTCTTTCAGAGGCACATGCTTGGAAGCTCTGCTCAGAGGTGCCAGCTGTGCTCCCACTGGTGGGGGACATGAGGGCCCAAAGCAATGACCAGCACCATGGGAAGCTTCAACATGTACTGAAGTGATTTGTCCTCCAAGGGACTAGACAAAATCTAGTCCAAAGGGAAAACCCAAAACCACCAGCAGTGTGGATGTGAGGACTCATCACCAGCTGCTTCATTCCCCTGACTCATTCACACTGTGTTTAACTATTTGCTAACGTAGACACATTCCCTGAAGGTTTCTCAGTAATTCAGCCTTGTGATCTAGGCATTCATGGTTCTGTGAATACCACTTTTTTACTAGCAACCTTAGAGTCATCAGTTTTCTGAGGTCTGGCAGGCAGGTAGTAGAACCACCTCTGGAGATTCCAAGGAGAGTTGTCAGGAGCACACTACATACATGTCCCTCATTGAATATGAGCTCACTGAGACATCCTATTAGTCCATGCAGGTCCTTGCCTGGCATAGCACTCACTGATCTTGCACATGGATTGAACTGGATATAAGATTCTGCCTGTCTTTTTTATATTTTGTCACTGATTTGTGTTCTTTCAATGCAGTCCTGAGAAGCAGCAAGACCGAGGAGGTGAATATTATCTTTAAAGTACTATAATCAAGAAGTTATCCTGATTTCTTGATTGAAAGGCTAGGGACACGGATCTGTCACCTAATATAGACATAACTTCTGTTCCTGTACTTCATCAAACGACCTTAGCAGAGGGGATGGAATTATTGAAGCAGTGCATGGCTTATGTAGGAAAGATTTTGCTCACTCACAATTCATGTAATGTTTTTTGTTTTGTCTAAAAGTTCTCAAAGTTTCTCTTTGACATACTTTGTAAAAATATTATCTGGAATCTTAAAACAAAAAGTGGTGGTATTAAGCTAAATACCATCTTTCCAAGGATACAATGGTTTGGGTTTTTAAAGAATTCTTGATGTCTTAGCATTCATTTAATTTAAAATTACTACTGCCAAGCTTGGAGTCTGCAAAATACACCTGAGATCTGATGTTAGATCTTAGATCCCAGAAAACAGGATGTTGCTATTTTCATTCCCCAATAGAAATGTATTCTCATAAACATTAAAGTCACATTGCTGTTGGCTGTACTGCAAGTGCCCATGGGTGTCCTCTTGACCCCAAAGGTGACATCTAATTTAAAGGATTTCCAGATAACTGAAATGAGCTCTACCTGTTCATATGCAGGAAAAAAACAGCAAAAATCCCATCATAACCATACTTTAACATCAGTAAAACCATATTTTAAAGTATCTTAACATCTTTATTTTGTTTTAAGGCCACAATAAAATAGACAACATAGTTACCAGTAAATAGAAAGGAAACGTTTGTTATTTCAGTTACTGGTGTGAAAACCTAGACGTGCTCCAATAAAACCAGTGGAAATATTTCACTGTCCAGTGCTGCAGCTGGAATCAGAACTGGGATCAAAGATTGAAAGCATCTTTTAAACATCAGAAACAACAGCAAACCTGGAAAATATAGCTTTTAACCTGCTTTCCTAAGGGGAGGAGGCTCACAGAAACATGCTTTCTGCCTACCTGTCTGTCCCAGTACCCTAGAGGCCACAGAACCATTTTAAGGAGATATAACAAAGCAGTTTTAAGTTCAAAGATGCTGTGTCCCTGCATGTTTTCCTGAAATCAGATGAGGGAGAGAAACTACTACTGCCTGTATGGACTAAGGCCTGGGATCAGCACCTCCTTGGCATGTCACATCCACCTGGGAGCTTGGGTGCAAGCTGCAAGCCTGAGAGCAAACATGGCATGGCCAGCTCTGCCCCACAGGGGGGGGGCTCAAGCCACTTACGATTTGCTGAAACCTTCACTGAAAGCCATGCACTCCACAAGGGTTTTGGAAGAGAGAGTCCCTGCCCCAGGTAGACGTGTGGCAGTGTAGACAGGCCATCATGCAGCTGCCCAACTTCTCTCCTCTGAGCTGTGCAGAAGTGTTGCATTGGGTGATGCTACTCCAGCGGGTTCCCTGCTCTCCTCTTCCTCTTCCCCTCAGTGGCCTGACACAAAACCTTGTTACATAAATAAGCATGACTTAAAACAGATGGAGAAAGGGTATTCTCATTATTCCTATTTTATAGCAAGGCTTGGAATTCCTGGGTTAGACAGAGACTCAAGGAAGGGTCTGTGGCATAGATGGGAGGTAAATGCAGATCCCTGAACCACAGCCCATAAACTACAGGTAAACATTCTCACAAATTCCACGCTAGCTGCTGTGGGAGAGAAAACAGATTTCTGAGAACACGGGTAAATGTGCAGAAAATTTCAGCAACGCCGAATGCATGGCAGTCAACAAAAATCCAGTGCCACTGGCATTCATGTTGTACTTGTGACAGCACTTGCTGGCATTCCCTATCCAAGGTTTAACTACACAGAGAGTTTGGGGTTTGCAGCAATAGCACCAAACGTGCTCCCTGCACACCTGCCACGGCACACTTCATGCCCCAGCAATAAACAAAAGAAGGACCTGATAATTGCTGGGATGTTATGCTGGTTTCTAATACATCCCTTTCTAAATCTCTCCCTCTTTTTTTCCACATGTGGGTGTGCTGCAGGTATCTGGAAAACCCTGGCCTCAGAGAGAGAGTCCCCAGTTCTGCATTGTCCTCCAGGACTTGCTTTCAATTCCCTTATGGAAAAGCCCTGCAGCCCACCTAAAGCACCTTTTTTTTTTTTTCCCATCAGAGGCAAACAGCAGTACAGGAGCTCCCTACATGCAACACACATGGCTCTCATGTGCTCTTATCCCCTGCAACCGAGCTTTAGAAATCATTCCCACACAGACCTACCAGGGTATCTTTGTGCTGCTGTTTAAAGATTTAAATTGGGAAGACACAGGCGCCTCTGCCATGGTGGCAGGGCTACATGCATGGGTGGAGATGTCCCCACTGCACCAAGCAGATCCCATCCTTGGTATTTCTCTCAAACAGCTGGAGGTACTTCAGCCAACATGCTGGCAATTCTGCTAGTAGATAGATAGCTTCCCCTGTGGCTTCTAATAGATACATTTCTGTTCTACATTCCACTGTCTCCAATTCATACAAGAAGGTAAATTATTTCCCAGGCCAGACACTAGAGGATTATAATTTACCAGCAGAGTACAGGATCACCTGCTTTATATGACTTAATTTAGGCAATTTTCCACTAGGCTGTAGCCAACAATTGCTTAACCAAACTACTTTTTGTATTGAACAGGTTTTCTTTTGGGATTTTTTTCAGTTTGAAGAACTGATGTCCTTTTTCAGTTTGGGTTCAGTTACTGCCCTCATCATAGTGTTCACTGACCTGGATGGTCTCTTGCCTCCCTGCTTGGTGAGGAGCAAATCATCCTGCTCTCATGCTTGCTTCTCCTCCCAGGGGCTGCTGCCCTGGGCCAGCTGCCCAGGTGCTCAGGGAAACTAGATGAGATGGATGGGAGCAGCCTGAGGTGGGATAATGCTGCTGAGGAAACCAATTCCTCACCCCATATGAAGGAGGGGGGGATAAAACCACAATCTTTTGCAACTTCAGACCAGTTTTAGTGTGCCAGGTTCATGCAAGCACTGCTGCCCCAGTTTCAAACAAAACTAATTTGAGTATGTTTGTATGTATTCATATGATTTTTTTTTTCTTTCTCTGAAGTGTCTGCAAGAGCTTGCTTTGTGTTCTGGTTGGGCTAAAGTGTAGCTCTGTCCTACTGGACATACTGGAGGTCAAATGTCCCTAGGCACCTCACTGGCCTGCCTGATCTTAGTCTCCAGTGGTTCTGCTCCTGCCAGAAAGGACCAGCACTTTCACTTTAAAGGTTGAAATCTCATCACAACCAAAATTTCTGAGTTTAGGAGGTGCCATAAATCCCTGCCTGCTTTACTCAAGTGGGTGGAAACATTGCTTTTAACACCTCTAGTACTATGAGGAATGCAAGCAAGGGACTCTGAGCAACCTGATGTAGTTGAAGATTTTCCTTCTCATTGCAGGGGGTTTGGACTAGATGACCTTGAAGGGTCCCTTCCAACCCAGACTATTTTATGCTATGGGCCAACTTCATATGAGCAAAATTATGAGCTATTTCAAATCTTACCATTTTTATATCTGGCCCTCATATTAGATGGGAATTTGTGCCCTATATTTAAGATGTATTATGGAATTTCTGCTTCTGCTATCACAAGATTTCTCTCAGCTAAAGAGTCTTTTGGCATGCTACAGCAACTGTACATTTATTGGCCAAATCTGTTTCCAGTTGAGAGAAAAAAACAGATATTGCTTGGGAGCTTCAGAGTATTTTAAATAACAGAGTGATTCCCTGAAATATACAGATGAGCAATTACCAACTTTAAATCATACACTGTATGTTACTGCTCCTATGAATAATGTATATGCCAGCCAGCATTATAAAACAAAACAGTGCTACATCACAAACACGCCCAGGTGACCTAAAGATCCTGGGATCCTTGGGAGAAGGGGAAAAACAACAACAATCCTTGCTCAGATGCCCATCATAGGGCAACATGTCCATAGCGAGGGGAGATCCTCATCATCTGACATGAGATGTCTACTGTGAAGAGGTTTGAGTTAGTGCTAGTAACTGTACACTGCCTTTTATAATGACTGACAATAAATAGGCAATTTCAGGGTGCAATTTCTATGGTCAGTTTTATGTTTACTTTATGATGAAATGGTGCAATAAATCGTATCTACTCACTCTGAAAATGTACTTCTGTCAGCTACAGTGGGAGAAGGCTCTGCTTTTCCAGACCAATTTTTTTCAATTGCTCAGTGTCCCTTAACTCCTCTCAGGCTTCAGGGAAATATCCTAGAACCAGTGGGTCAGCATTTGATCTTTCCAATGAAGAACAAGAGGTTGAGAAACACTGCTAATGCCGTGCAGGCAAAGCTGTCAGCAGCACAGGCTGTTCATCAACCCTTTGTCCTACAATTCAAACGTTTGCTATTTCCCACAGACTGTCTTAAAACAAACAGAAAAATAATTGCCTGAGGAGCTAAATGGCTTTTCAGTTGGTAAATACACAGTTCACAAAACCCAGGTCCTTTGTTGACCCATCAGTATTGCTGCACTTGAGTGTGGGTCAGATCCTTATCTGCTACAAACAGACTTGGCAACACAAATGTCCCTACTTCATGATCTGTATGGATATCACCATGTCATGATCTGCACAGCTGTCCCTGTATCATGATCTGACAGCAGTTCAGATTTTCAGTGAGAGCGGGTTAGCAAGTCCTGCACATAAGAATGATTTGGCACGAGGGCTTTTCATTGATGTAAAATTAAAATCCCTTCAAGCAAACTACTAACTTTTTCCTGTGGATGGAAAAGAGGCAAATGGTTTTCCGGAGACCAGTATTCTCTAACATTTATATAATTCAGTGAGCTATTGTTTCCTGGTGTAATTGCAGTAATGAGGAAAGGAAAAACACCTATTTCTTGGTAGAGGGTTAGAGGATCCTATCAGAGCAAATACAATCATAAAGAAAGTATTTTACAATCAAGTAGCCAATTATGCCAAAATGGAAATAAAAATGTTCAAATGACAGAATAATTAGAGCTGTAATAATTATAGGTGTTAGTAGAAATTCTGAAATGTGAAAATGTATCAAAAACCCAGTTTGTAACAGATTAGAATAGTGCTATACATCAGATTAAAAAAATAATATTTCTCATACAAATAATAGGTTGGTTTTGAACAGAAGGGAAAGTGTAGGCAACATGAAAGGCCAGGATTTTGCTACAGTCTCAAAGAAGCACTAGTACATATCTGTAGGTATAAGTACTATTCTTCTGAGAACAAAGAAAAAGGGGCACCAAAAAGGACCAAAAGGGTCTGGATACACAAATCCCACATAAACTTCGTATCACTGAGTGCCAAAGACCAGATTTAGAAGGGCAGCTGACTCCGTTTATGAACTTTAACTGCTGAGTCTCTGGAAACTCCAAGCTACTCAACTTTTCAATAAAGCATACAAAGGAGTACATGAGCCCTCTGCAAATTGAAGTTTTGTCTTCCTACTGTTCTTTCTTTGTTTCATTCACTTGTATTTCCACATTTTTCTCTCCGGACAGCCTCTCTAAGGAGCATGAACATACTGTGTGCTCCAGCTATGGCTCAATGTGAAGCACATTCAGTAAATTCAATCTGCAGAAGCTACCTAAGGCACCCAGCCTCAAGTGCTCCACAAAACTGATGCAAGCATAATGATGGGGGTACAACAACAGAGACACCTTCTGAAAAAAACCAAGATACATAAAATCCCCAGGTCGTATTTTAAAGTAATGACACAACTGTTCAGGAAAATGCCCAAATCAGTCAATCTTGGACAAAAACACAGTCAAAAGGTCAAACTCCATCAGATTTTCTATTGATGAGGGGCAGGTTATTTTGTTTATTTAGGGTGAGGTTTCTACCTTTATATTCTTTACCTAGTTAAAGCAGTGTCATCTCATGCATTTCCCTTTTCTGAACACACCCCACATGTGTATGGCAGGAGTGTTACCTTCTCAAGCCTTGACCAGTTGTTACTATTGACATATAACAACACTGTTGCCGTTAGCAGGGCTGTCCCACATTATGTATTCAGCCCATTAACCACAGACCGACACCACTTTGAAAGTTCAGGTGGTGCTGCAAGATCCATCAGCGTGACACCATATGTGTTTGTCTTCTCAAACAGCTCCCGACGAGTGTAAATTTAGAGCACTGCCAACCCACCTTATCAGCTTGACACATAAAAGCTGGTATCAATTTAATTAACATTTGCACAACGCTGCTGCCACGAGTCCCCTGAACACGGCAGCGAGGGGAATCACGTGCAGACAGTAAATACCCAGACGTCAGAGGAAGCCCACACTTTCCTTTTCCTGGTGTTTGCAGGGTGGTACTCACAGCCCCTGTGCTTTATGCATCCCTGTCACCACTCCGGGTGCTCCCCTTGAGGCTGGCTGCATTGGTGTGGGGGCGATGGCCTCTCCAGCCTCCTCCCCAGTGACTGTGGGGATGTACAGGGTATAGCTACAGCTGGTGGGACCTCTGCATCCACGTCAGTATGGGGACCAGAGGCCAGCAACGATGGTGGCAGCAAAGTCACCGTGAGACCAGAGAGCCACATCCTCTGTGAGAAATGGGGATGATGGTCTCAGCACTGAGGAAGACCCCCACCTTTGAAGGTAATGAGTGTCAATATGGGGACACATTTGCTATGCAGAGATAATGTGTTGAACCACAGGCATACTCATCTTCCTGCCTCAGCAGCTGCTGGTGCCATCCAGCTTGGCCTCCTCCTGGGGCTGCAGAATCCTATGGGGACAATAGCTGGGCTAGGGGATGGAGGCAAGCAGGGACAGGGACAGGGCTTTGGTGGGGATATGCCATGAATTAACATTCGCTGCACTTCTGCTCAAGTTCTGGCCTAACTCATAGCTCATCCCAAGGTGTGATGAGTGCTCGGCATGGTGCCATTAGCTTAAAGCAAGAGTGTCAGGCCAGCTGGACACATGGAGAGGAAAAGGAAGGGTCACTCTGCGGCCACTATCTCCTGTAGCTGATGTCTCCAGAAGCAGCATCTCCTGCAGGTTTGCAAGAGTGACTGTTTCTGTATGTTTGTTGTTGGGGTTTGTGGCAGCTGAATTCCTGACAATTCGGGAATTCTGAATTGCTGATGAGAAAGCATTCATCTGTCTCTATGTAGGCAGGATTGGAAGCATGGCATTACGCATATATATAGCACATGAGTAAAATGATTTTCATTCTTTCATGTGCTTGGCCCCATTTTAAAATCACAGAGAAACTAAAAAACCAAAGAGATAGTCACAGCAGGAAAAAACTCCGAAGTTAAAAATTAATTCAGGTGTAGCACTTGCACCAGGTCTAGTGATTTAATTCAATGGAAGTATTACTGTAAGCACACATCACTCAGAGTCTGCTTTGTACTCCTCCAACTCAGAAGGGAAAAACCATTTCTGATGCTGATACTCTAGGAAACTGCAATGGCATGTTCTTGGCTTTCTGCACCGTAAAGTTTCCTTACCAGAGGGATTGCTTATAGCGGAGGTCTTTATGAGACTGGGGGGCAAATGAAGAATAGGGAATGTGATTTTTAAGATTTCAAAATAGCTCAATAACCACTGGCATTATGGCAGTGGTTTTCAGCAGCGACCCTCCAAGGTGCAATAAGTAGCACACAGAGAGCTGGAAACCACATCAGCGGTGTCTTCAATTACACAGCACTGCGAGGACTACATGTGGTCATCTGGGACAGGTATTACAGGCTGGCAGCAGTCTGCAGGCCCAACTAGGCTAGAAACCACTGATGTAATTTGTGGTATAGATAGTGGTTTTCTGCAGCCTTGAAACCTTTCAGAAAATAAATAACATTTTCTTTCATGGATCCGCCTTACAAATGTTTCTTTGTAGCACATGTATATGGGTTATACAAGATACACAGTAATAGCCCTTAAGGGAGTCATGACTAAAATATCAAGAGACTTTCGACACAGAAAACAAAGTTTTTATCCCCAAAAATTGGAATTCTAAGTAAGTAAGTATATATTCCTCATATCACGCATACACTGATCTTTTTTACCTATGACATTTACCAGTAGCTGCTAAGAGGGTACCAGCACAGCTATTATATACGGTATACTAAGTGCATGTAAGAGAACGATAGAAAGTTTTACTCCAATTTTAGTAATCCCTTTCTTCTGTACTCTGAAAATTCACTGGCTTTGGAGAGATGTTTTAGTGAAGTCTGCCATCAGCCTCAAATATGACACGGTTATGGCAGCATTGAGGTTTCAATCCATACTACGAAGGTCCTTTCAATTTTACATCTAGAAGTTTTCTTTTCTGTCTGCCTCTGATACACAAACAGAGGGAATGATTTTTTAAAACCAATTACAAAGGAAAATATCGTTGTTTAACAGCTTGCCTGCAAATCCTTTGCAAATGCCAAAAGACCTTGTAATATCAAGGGAAATTTTATGCTGTTCAGAATTTTATATAGAATAAAGTAGAAAGAGTCTCTGCAGGGAAATGTTGCTAATTTACTTCAAACATGCAGTTTTACTAAATGCAGGACATTTAGTGTTTTCTGTCTCTTTTGTTTTAGTTATTTAATTTTAAAAAACTGTGAAAGCAGAGGCTACAGGAGATTTGAAAGCATTTGCCATTTAGAATAAAAAAATTAGCTGCTAATATGTAGCTCTGTTGAAGAATTTCAGACACAGGCTTTAATTTCATTGCCTGGTTCCCAGAGGAGACTCAAATTCCTCTGTTTTGTTTTTGTCTCTCTGGCTTGGGTAAGTGCAAGGCTGTTCAGTCTTCTTATGAAAGATGGTTAAAGGAGGATAACTGTAATGTCCTGGCACCCTTACCTGGGAATGAGATCAGCTTCAGACATAGGTGGTTCAAACACCCATCTACCTACCAAGAAAATGCCCTAAATGCAAGAGGCTGGGTAAAGGTAGGAGCTGCTGGGCAAGGACTGGGGCAGTAGTGAGCATGTGGGCAAGGGTACTTGATACAGAACCCAGGGCTTTTCATCAACTTCATTTAATCCTGTCATTGAATATAAAAATAGAATCATTCCAGGATACAAAACTCCACAATTGGGTACCCCTAAACTAAATACAACTCGTTGGTAAATTATATTTTACCAGTCTTTCTTCTGTTTTGGAATTCAATCTCCCTTACATTTGGTGGCACACTTTCAAATAGAGCAGTGACTTCTTATCTAAAGAAATACTTACAGATATGAGCCTGTGGAAATATCCTAATGTTTACTCAATACAGGATTTTGTGCATACAAACTATGTGTTCCTACAGACTCACTGTGCTTGCTAAAAGAGTTAGCAGGCCCTTGTACAGGAAATTTGTTTTTGATTCAAAAAGGACCACAAAGTGAGAAAGAACCAGTAGCAGTTTTCTTGTTAAAATCTCCACTCCTTTCATTTTCCAGTGTTGCTTCACCTGGCCCCCAGTGATACACACAACACAGCCAGACCACCTCCATTAACCCCAGCATCAGAACTTTGATGAGACATGGTTCCATCCCTTGAAACCTAAAATGCTCCTTAGAGGCCATGGAGCAAGCAGCCTGCACAAAGTCAAAGCTGCTCTGTTCAGCCCCACAGGTCTGATGGGGAATTCAACTTCAATAGGAGCCTTTGCATGCCAACAAAATATCTGCAGAGCAAAAATAATGGCACTCACCTCCACAAATACAAATCAATCAAAACACAGATTGCTGGAAAATGAAAAGAAGTTTTCCAGGACTTCAAAGTACAAATTCATGAAAGACCTGCTCTTCTTGGCTGTGTTAAATTCTCTGTGGGAAGTCATATGCATATCCTCAGGTCTTCTCTGCATGGCACCACACTGAATGCAGGAACACCCAAAGCAAACATAAGCCACAGGACTTTGACTAACATGCAGATGCAGTTGATGCTGGTTATGTGTTTCTGTCTATCAGAACAGGTGAATTCTCTGGAAGCTTTCCTGGACATTTTGACATGCACTAATAATAATAGTTTGCCGTGGTGACCAGCATCTCTGGGCTAGCTGGTGCAGATGCAGTTTAGACGTCTGTAGCACAATCCAGAAGAAAATCCTTGAGAATTACTTTCTTGTGACATAAAAATATCACCTAGTAATTGTCCTCTTTGCCTTTTGTCTGGAACACAAGATTTCTCTCTCTTCCCAAGTCATGGCCTCAAGGACTTGCCAGTTCCTGGGTTTGTGGCAGGAAAGCTACTGAGAAATAGTCAGGCTGAGAATGAGGTTTCATGGCCAGGTGCAGAAAAGAAACTGCCAGACCCCACCACAGCGGTAAGCTGTGTGACCTAGAGAAGGGTATATCCCTCCTTTCCATTTTCTGCTGTTGTCTGACTCCTCACAAGAACAGCTATAAATGGTTATTCTGGCATTTTTCAAAAGGGAAATCACAGAAAGGAATATGCAAATCTCAACTTATTTTTAATGCCTTCTTTAATAAGTACTGAATGTTCTCAGCACTCCAGGGGAAGCAGAAGGAGTGGTATATGTATCCTATTTTTAGACCCTGAAACATTTCTTCCAGTTCATCCAGTAATGTGTTACAGTTTTCCAAATGGTAAAACAGCCATTGAACTCACTTAATTTCTCAAAGCCAATCTAAAATTCAATCTCCAGCTGTCTGAATTTTTACTACCTATCATTAGTCTGGCTGTGTTGAGACTTCCCATCTCTTTAGCCAACCTGCCATTACCCACCATACAAATACCTTGCAACCAGCATTATATAAGGCTCTGATGTGGTGGAGGCCGCATAAACCTGTCTCATTTCCTGGATCCAGTATGGAAGAGATAACTGCTTTTTTGGCTGTGAAAAGCAGCCACTCCTATTCAACCATTCTGTTACTTAGGAGGAACTTAAAGGGGATGTTTTCAGAGCCCAGATCTCAAATCCAACAATATGTTTGGGTGTATACACAATTTTCATCTTCAGACAACTCCACGTTTGGTTCAACATACTGATGGAAAAGAAGTAGCAATATGTGCTACCTGGCCTCAAGATACCACAAAATAAATCAGGATAGTCAAATCTAAAGCTGACTGCAAAAATTGTCACCAGCACACTAAATAGGTGGGCAATGAGCTTGCAGGTGAAATTGAGTGCAAATAAAAGCAAAGTCAAGCACAAGGAGAAAATTATCTTGTCCATGCATACCCATCCACAGCCTTTAATTTATTTCTGAGGAGCCAGGGAAGAGCTCTTGATGTCTATGTGACTAGTTGCCTGAAAATATCACTCAGTGCTCAGAGACACTCAGAAAGGCAAGTAGACTATTAGGCACGTGGTCAGTATTATGACTGGTGCAGTAGAGTACAAGATGTTTGTATATTTGGATTTTATACCTTTTATTAGTCTAGGTAGTGTGGCTAGAAAAAGTAGGCAAGTGTTTGGGCATGCAAACTCTTTTCTTCATCTCGGGAAAAGAGAGCAAAATAGGAAACATCATTATGCTGTCATATAAAAGCATATAAATGCATCTTCAATATTGCTTGCAGTGGCAGTCATCCCAGCTTAAAAATACAATAAATTCAAAAACTGCAGAGATAGGAGATATAGATCAGCTTATTTTGAGAGCAGAAAAATGTAGCTTTAGATATTTCAGCAAGAAAAAAAGATGACGTGGGACTCTGATAGAAGCATGCACAAAACTGGTGCTCCAGAGAAAATTAATAGGGAAAAGAAATTGATTTTTCTCACAATACGAAGACTGTGGACATCTAATAAGGTTACTGGGAAGCAGGTTTTAAGCAAACAAATGGAGTGCTTTTTCATACAATATTTAACTGAATTGTGGAACTCACTGTTTTGCACTGTTGTGAAGGAGGGGAAATCCAGAACAGATGAAATGGAAGGGTACAGGAAAATCAGAAATTTAGGTGTCATATTTAAAGGTCAGTGGTTAGAAGAGGGAACAAATGTCCAAATGCCCTTGTGTATACAGAACATTTATCAGACTTGTGGAAATAATTTATCCTGTGAAAGCTCTTGGTGTAGATAAAGGGGTTCTTTGAACTAGCAGTATGACTGCAGAGTGTTAAAACTTGTTCTAACAACAGACAAGACTTAGCAAACCTGCAAACTAAGTTATGCCCTATTTTAAAACTCTGAATTTGCTGCATGTGCCAGATACTTGTGCTCTTGTGAGCCAGTCTATCCTTCCTGGTTTTAGACACAAAGCTCCATAGTCCATGAACCAATCTTAAACAAGCAAACATCCCCCAGACACCGTTTGTGTTGCTTCCCTCACTGCTGCAGCTGTATTTCTGCCTCCTCTGATCCGTATGGATTAGCAGCTACCAAATTAGCTACAGGCTAACTTCTTTCTTGTGATCTTGGCTCTCTGTAGGGTCCTGCTCAGGCTTCACTTGCAGGGTTATTTCCTGCATAAATTTGCCTTTTCCAACTCTTTTTCCCAAGTGACTACCAGGCGGGAGCTTGTGACAGACATCTTCTGAGTGAGGTGGCACAGGGATACCGTGAATACATGCTACCTTGGTTCACATTTCAGGAGTTTTGCCCACGTAATTATGACAGCCTGAGAGTTAAAGAAATTGCATGTTCAACTGACAGACCCATGCCAGGAGATAGCCTTGGAGAGACACAGCAATCTTCTTTATGGCATCTTAACAGGAGAGCTTATGTCATTCCTCTAAATGCAAAGGGAAAATAACTCACTCACCAGTGTGAACTGTGCAAAAGAGCATTTGCCATCTCAATTTGGACATTGGGCTAAGATCTATTCTGATAAAGCTAAAAGCAAAGGGTGTATTTGGTGGAAAGAAAAGGATGTAGGAGGTGAGCAGGACTCAGCAGGAGCAGAGAGCAAAGAGTGGTCATTACCCAGGCTAGTCTATGACAGCCAGTGTAGACAGGGGCTCCCTGGCAGCTCCTCTCCTCCTCAGCACTCTTGGAGGAGCTTTTAGCTAAACACATCACTGGGTAGCCCCAAGCCAGTGCCCGGGAGCTCAGTTTGATGTAGTGTTGAAATGAAATATTGCACTTCACCTCCACTGTCTCACCCCAGCTGCTCTTGCACTTCCTAATAGTGACAGGCTATTTGGCCAAGCTACAGAGATGCCGTTTCATGGAGTACTTGCCAAATTCATCCTTCTGGCATTTCTGTGAAATGTCCTTTTTCAACATCATTTAAGTCGCTGCAGTTGTGGGAGCATCTTTTTACTCAGTTTAAAGCTTCAGAACTCTGCAAGAATGATCTTTCAGAGTTGTGTTTGCCCCAGCAGTGCTTTCAAACAGGTGCCAATTGCTTAGCCAGGAGGGACACGGGTTGCTTCAGTACCCATAGGTGCCCTGGCAGATGCCTGTTCCCATGTTCCCTGTGCTCCATGACAGCCTGACCAGGGATGTGCCAGTGTCTTGCAAATGTCACAGAGAGTTTGGTCATGGTGAGGGTAAGGGGGGTGTGGGATATCTTTGCAAAAGCTGCACTTGGCTTTAAGTTGCATGTTTTCTCCCCATCCCTGCACGGTATTGTGTGTCCTTCCCTCAAGGAAGTGTTAGCCATGAAGCACAGAGTGTTTGGGGTGCTCCTCATGTGAGCAGCCCAGATGTGGCAGTGGCTGGTGGCCATAATTGTACAGTAGTGCGATAGCACCACAGAGGTGTGAGCATGAAAGCTACTTCCCGGTGTAGGGGGTTGGACTTCTTGTACCCCCAGGTTTGCAGACTGACACACCCTACATATAACATCTCAGCTCATAAAACCATAGATTCAACTTGTCACTGCTTCAGTACGCGCATCAGATCCATATTTAAATATAGGAGCAAACCGAGAGGCTCGGTTTTACGTCACGTTTTATGACAGCTAATATTTAAGCTTGTTGCACTTGGCAAGCAGAGAATGATAGAGCTCCACTGGACTTCCCCATCTCATTCCTGTGTCTTGTTTATTGTCACTTTTGCCTTGCTGTCAACACACCTGCTTTACTGTGCACCCTTAATACCTCTTCCTCCTCCTGCCTTTGCCTAGCTGCCTGCCCCAGCCCTCCACCAAGGACACAGCTCCTGCAGCCAGGGCAACGATGGCTGTGAGGTGTGCATGGGGGTAAGCAGAGGGGGAGTTAAGTGACATGTTGGTGTCTGCAAATCAGAGAAGAATCAGTTCAAATACCTGCCTTTAATTCCTCTAAACAATGGGCAGAAGAACACCTTCATACTAGACATTTTCTTTGGCTTTCTTTAACTGTCCAGAGGGAAGAAGTGTGAAATGCAGATCCATAGCAGGCTGCCTGTAAAAAATATTTTTTTCTAATAACTTTTCCCTCCTTTCCCACCACATCTTGCAGTCTGGGTAGATTTTTCTGTTATGTTGTATTAAACTTATGAATCTAAAGTGAAACACTAAAACAAAACCAGAAGAATATGTTGCCTGCTAGGATACAAAATTGTAATTTCTTTTATATTTCTCAAAGAATATCCAAGACTAATTCATAGTTTTTAACTTTCCCCAGCTGTAACAGACTTAACACGTCAGCAACACCAGGGAATCCCATGGGCTCATTCCTGGTTTAAACAGTTTGTGAGGAGAAAATGCATATAAGGGTAAGAGAAGTTGTTCCAACTTATAAGTTTAGAACAGAAAAATCAAGATGGAAGCAGTCAAAATAAAGTCTGAAAAATAAAGAAGAGGAAAAGAAGAAAGGTGTGCGGCATCCCATGGAAACATCAATGCAATATCAACCTGGGAACAAGTGTGGGGACAGGAAAACCACAAATAAGAGAGAGAAATAAGATAAGCAGCCTCAAAGGTACACATAGTATGTGGAAAGCCTTTATTAAAGTTTACAGTTATTACATAAAAGTTATCCATCCACTTGAAGAAGTTTGATGAAGGCATAGCAACAAAATTAAATTCCTTCAGCTGAACCCCCTTTGTTTTACCCTTTTATGGATGATTTTTTTTTTTCCCCATTTAAGATAGTGTAACAAATTCCTTTTCTAGCAGCTTAGCTTGAACTATCTTTATCCCAGGGGCCAGAGTTTAGAGGAATCCATCTGAAAATGAGTTTCTTTGGCCTCTGCTGTTTTGAACATCCAGGTAAGATTTTGGGAGGAATGTTGTCATATCTTCACCTCTTCCACACAGCAATCAAGTAAAAGTAGACAGCACTGTCATAACTGCATTCTCAGGTAGTGAGGTTGGATATAAAGACTGGCACATGTATGCATGTGAGAGGATGAGAAGCTGGAGAGGGTGTGAGGAAGTTAATTGTCCTCAAGACTTACCGTCTCCCTTTGGGTACATAAGTTATATTCGACAGAGAGAGACAGATGACATGAATTGCCTCCAGCATCCCAAGGTACTTTCCCGTGTCACAGGAGTGGCTGCCAGGGAAGCATGCAACCAGGGTACCCTTCAAACCCTCCACAAGCGAATCGCCTCATCATTGCAAGTAGTGACAGGCTTGATAGTATTTCACTTGACTTGTATTGAGAGCACAATTTTGAGAGCAGAGAATCACACCAGTAATTTATAAAAATAAGGAATAAGTCTCCTCAACTGTATGGATCTGAAAGGAGAAATAAAGACACCAGAGCAGTTGCTCAGCAGAGGTCCCCGGAGAGGAATGACAGTTACTCTTTCTTCACCAAGCTTTACACCCCAGCAGACAGAGAGGAGGCAGCTGCATAGTTAAACACTCTGTTCCTGAAAAATCTGCTGTCTGTGAAAGCAGGTAAATAAAACACAGCACAGTCAGACCTCTTGCCAAATTTGTGTGTGTTTGTTGCCAAGGCCATGCTCTGTAGAGCAGATCTTTTCCAAACATTATAACACCTCCAAAACATCACTGATTAATGGAATGGAATGGAATGGAATGGAATGGAATGGAATGGAATAGAATAGAATAGAATAGAATAGAATAGAATAGAA
>WTSP01020229.1:44571-66692 GCA_025331215.1 Actenoides lindsayi
TAGAATAGAATAGAATAGAATAGAATAGAATAGAATAGAATAGAATAGAATAGAATAGAATAGAATAGAATAGAAGAATAGAAGAATAGAAGACTAGAAGAATAGAAGACTAGAAGAATAGAAGAATAGAAGAATATAGTGGCCAGCTGACTGGCCACTTCAGGGATGATCAAAAGGTAAATGCCTATGTTATTAGGGGCATTATCTAAATGCCTCTTAGATGGCTTATCTAAATGCCTCTGACAGGCTTGGGGTGTCAACCACCTCTCTAGAAAGACTGTTCCAGTGTCTGACTGCCTTCTTAGTAAATAAATGTTTCCTGATGTCAAGTTTGAGCCTTCCCTGATGCAGACTGAAGCCATCTGTTGTCCTTCAAGAGAGTCAACAGCACCTCCCAGTTTGATATAGTCAGCAAACTTGTTGATGGCGCATTCAACTCCTGCATCCACTTCATTGATAAAAATATTGAACAGAACTGGCCCTAGGATTGAGCCCTGAGGAGCACCACTGGCCAGATGTAGCCCATTCACTACAACCCTTTGAACTCTGCCATTCAGCCTGTTCTTCTAACAGTGCACCGTGTACCTGCTCATTTCACCGCTGGACAACTTATCCAGAAGGATAAAAGTCAAAAGACTTACTAAAATCGAGAAAAACCTATGTCCACCACGTTTCCTTTGTCTGCTACATGGGTGACCTTACCATAGAAGGATATAAAACTTTAGTTAAACAGGACTTTCTCTTTGTGAACCCATGTTGACTGTGCCTGATGATTGCATTGTTTTTTAAATGCCTATCAATAGCACCCAGTATGATCTTCTACATAATTTTTTCAGGAAATGAGGTTAGACTAACAGGTCTGTAGTTCTCTGAGTCTTCCCTGACACCCTTTTTTCAGTTGGGAATAATACTGGCTAGCTTCCAGTCAGGGATGACCTCCTCAGACTCCCAAGACCTTTGGTAGATGATTAAGAGGGCTCCTGCCATGACATTTGCTAGCTCCTTCAGTACTCTGGGATGAATCCCATGAGGCCCCATGGCCTTGTGAACATTCAGCTGTTACAGCTGGTCCCTTATATTTATGCACACAAACACACACACTGAAATTGTGTTTTATATATATGTATAGTCTGTATATATATCTCGAGAGAATATATAGTATATATAAAAGTGATGCTTAGCTGTTGAAATACATATACAAGAAATTACAGAAGCTAGCACCCAAGTCTAACCCTTGTTGCCCCTGTGTTACTTAAAAAAAGCATATGTGAAGCTGTTAAAAATGAATATCCAGAATGAGCTTCCATCAATTATAGCTGTTTCATGAAAAGAAGAATTTGGGATGACCTCTAGCTAGGTGCCACTCCTAATGATGCTGAGGTTATATACATATATATTATTAATGAAGATGACCTGCTGAAAAAACACTGGAGAGAGACTGTGCATTGAATTTTTCAAGTGGAAAGGACTTGGTGAACAATTTTTCTTGTCAAGGAACAAATCCTAATAATGAGGAGAGTTTTGAGTAGAAAACTATAGAATCTAGTTTGTGACTTACCTTCTCATTTTCTCTTACTCTGCAAATGAACATGGGAATAACATGAGCCTGCAGACAGATTAAATACAGCCTTAAGAAAGAGACCTAAGCAGGTTCAAAGGCTGGGGGTCATCTGACCAAGCACGCATGAATGCAACTGAAAGTCCTGCATTTGCTGAGTCAAATGACAGCAGTGAGAAACAGAGATTGGCTTGTCCCTGGTCAATATACCTGGTAGAGCAATGAGTCACCCCTGTGTGTGCCAGTTTCTCCCCATATACTGCAAAGAGTCTAGAAATGAGCTCAGAGTTCATGTCTAGAGGGGAGAGCTTCCAAAAAATCTGGTAAGTGTGCTGGAGTGTGAATGAGGTAATTTCCAATGAAACACCTATGACAACACTGCTTTCGCTGAGCTGCTGAGAATATGGAGCTCACTGAGATGTGGGATAAGATACAGAGGCACAATTTCTATGTGAAAAAAACCTGTTTGGAATGAGATGGCCCATCCCAGGCATGCTGTCACATGCTATCTTTGTATTTCTGTTTGCCTGAAGGTACAGGGGGTAAAGTTTAAGGAAAAGATTATAGTCCATTCCAGGTAGAAGATGAGGCATATCTGTGCATCCCTCTATCTTGCAGGATCCCACCACTAGGTCTCAACCCTCTCAAAGGATTATTGGTAAGCCCTGCTCCCCTTGAATCCCCTTCAGGTTCATTCTCATGGCTAGTTATTTATCCCCAGAAGGACAGAGAGACCTGACTCGAGCACCCACCAGCACAAACCCACAAGGTAAGTGTGCCTTATCTACCCTGCATACACAACTCAGAGCAATCAAGAGGTGACTGCTGCGACTCTGTGCTTACTGTGTTGCTCAGCAGGTAAATTTTTGGATGCTCCAAAATTTACTTGTTTAATTTTTAGCTGCAGTAATCATACTTGACAGCTTAGGGCCTGTCTGTTTAAGGTTTTGTTCTCAACTAATGACAACAGTACAAAAAGGATTATGTTAGTCTCGCTGATTTCTGTACATTTACCCAACTGACATCAGTGGAGCTCTATGGATACAGCACATGTTCAGAGCTCCCATTAAATGTGAGACAACTCATGAATAAGAAATTAAATATACTCACTGATGACCTTCCCCCTCAGGTCTCTGAGCTAGGACAGTCAGCAGAAGCACGTGATGGAAGCTACCTTCATGCACCAATCTCCTCAGCCTCTGCATTTTGCGCAGCAGTGCTGCAGCAGATGTTAAGCTCACGAGCCACATAATTTTTCCCTTCCCATATATACTGGAGAATAATGAAAATGAAATATAAATGGATCAAGAAGAGTTTCTTCCTTCTAAGGTCTCTCTCTGGATGAGGTTAGTGGAGCTTTTAGCACTACAGTGACTTAAACTTATTTTCCTGAAAATTCCCCAAGGTGGGATTTGCAGATGATTTTAGACTTGGCTTGGGTGTGTGCTTAAGTTGATGCAGACAGCTGTTAAAAATCACCCCACATAAGCATATCTTAAGCATGTAAATGAGGAAAAAAACCCAAACCCTTTGATTTCTCCACTCTTTTGCTTTCTTGATTACAGATAAGTGTTCATCAATTTGCGTAGTTACCTATTTACTATGACTAGAGCAGCCTCATGGAAATACTGAGCTGCTGTTGGACACAACATGAGTTATATTACTGTGAATTACACACTTTCGATTAGAGATACTGATAGGAGGTTTGTTTGCCTGCAATGGATGAATACATCTTAGATCTGTTGAAAAGTTTCAAATTCACATTTCTTGAGGCATTTTTTCAGCTTCATGCTGGCAGATTTCTTACAGAGATATTCTAAAACAGAGAGAGTATACAAATAGATGATGAAAAGCACACCCAAAGCATTTGTTTTACGGGAGCAGATAAGATTATGTTTTGTAACTAATTCAAATGATAGACATTGCTGTAAACTATTTAAAACCACTGTGCAAGAGTCACAACATCATTAATTATGCTGCAAATACCAGGTGGTGTTTCAAATATGTAACAGTAATGATTAATTCTGAAACTTATCATGTCTAATTTACCTTTTCAAAAGATAACTACAAGAGTCTCAAATATAGAACATCTGGTAAACGCAAAATCTCCATAGACAGAGGCAATTTTTCCACTAACCTTCTGTTACAGAAGCCAGTAACACAACCTTTTCCTTTTAAATACACCCTGACTCCTCTTCATGCTTTTCTTACCATTATTCTCTCGATAAACTGTCAAAGAATTATTACTAATTATGCCCACAACAAATAAACTACTGGAGAGTGGCCAAACACTGCTCATGCGGCTGCAGGGCTGTTGTTGAGGCCACGTAAACATGAGAGAGAGTGTAAATCATCCCTTCACCTCTGCAGTGGCCGATAATGTTGCTCTTTTCAGTATTATGGTGCCTTTTCTCATAGCCATGTGAGAAAAGCAAGAATTTTGTTTAGCGGTCACTTCAGTAGCAGCTTTACCATGCAGTGAATGTGCAGGAGCACTTTCAAAGGAATGTTTCTTTTGGGAACCATAAAAAGGAAGGGACCTCTAAAGGTCATCTAGTCCGACCCCCCTGCAGTGAGCAGGGACATCCTCAGCTAGATCAGGTTACTCAGAGCCTCCTCGAGCCTTATCTTGAATATCTCCAGGGATGGGGCCTCAGCTGCCTCCCTGGGCAACCTGTTCCAGTGTTCCACCATCCTCATGATAAAGAACTTGTTTCTAAAATCCAATCTAAATCTGTTCTTCTCTAGTTTAAAACCATTGCCCCTTGTCCTGTCATTACAGACCTCTGTAAACAGTCCCTTTCCCGCCTTCTTGTAGACCCCCTTCAGGTACTGGAAGGTCACTATTAGGTCTCCTCGGAGCCTCCTCTTCTCCAGGATGAACAACCCCAGCTGCCACAGCATGTCTTTGCAGGAAAGGTGTTCCAGTCCCCTGATCATTTTTGTGGCCCTCCGCTGGACCCGTTCCATCAGGTCCATGTCCCTTCTGTACTGAGAGCTCCAGAGCTGGACACAGTACTCCAGGTGAGCACTCACCAGGGCAGAGTAGAGGGGCAGAATCACCTCTCTCAATCTGCTGGCCACGCTTCTCTTGATGCAGTCCAGGATGCGATTGGCCTTCTGGGCTGCAAGCACACACGGGACTCTGTGAACTACAGACCTGTCAGCCTCACCCCTGTGCTTGGTAAGATCATGGAGCAGATTCTCCTAGAAGGTCTGATAACGCACATGGAGGACAGGGAGGTGATCAAAGACAGCCAGCATGGCTTTACTAGGGGCAAATCCTGCCTGACAAACCTAATGGGTTTCTATGATAAAGTGACTACATCAGTGGACAAGGGACAACCTATGGATGTTATCTATCTGAATTTCTGCAAGGCCTTGGACATGGTCTCCCATAACATCCTATTTGCCAAGTTGAAGAGATACAGATTTGATGGGTGGACTGTTCAGTGGATAAGGAATAGGCTGGATGGTCACATCCAGAGGGAGTGGTCAATAGCTCAAAGTCCAGATGGAGAGCAGTGACAAGTGGTGTGCCTCAGGGGTCCATACTGGGACCTGTACTGTTTAATATTTTTATCAATGACATAGAAAGCGAGATCGAGTACACCATCAGCAAGTTTGCAGATGATACCAAGCTGAGTGGTGCTGTTGATATGCCAAGGGGATAAGATATCATCCAGAGGGAGGTGGACAAGCTGGAGAGGTGGGTCCAGGTGAACCTCGTGAGGTTCAAAAAGACCAAGTGCAGGATCCTACACCTGGGCCAGAACAATCTTCACTATCAATACAGACTGGGGGATGAGGTGATAGAAAGCAGCCCTGCGGAAATGTACTTGTCCATTCCAGAAAGGTGGTTCATGGATAGTATTTTTCTCCCTATCAGGGTGTCCTGGTCAGGGTGAGGCACACACTGTGGGAGAGAGAATAACCATAACATCCAACAGAGACTTCCCTGCAGATACCCAGGGAGCTTATGTAAAACATCACACACTCTCTCACATCCCATCAAAGACAAGAGAGTTATTTGTGGATTCAGCTACCATAATATTAAAACATGACTCTCAGCTAGTTGAAGCTGACTGTACTCTGGAAGATAAGTCACGATATCAGATCAAGAATGGAAGTCAGGAGAAAGAAGCCAGGAGAAGCTTTCATTCATCTGTGTGGTAGGTGCCAGAGTGTTACTGACACAGCACAGCCAAGTTATATTATAGCTCGACTCTAATGACTGTGCAGCTTGGCTTCCTTCATGAGTGTGCTGTAATACATATCACCCACTTTCCCATTGGTTATTAACTCACATTGCTTATCCTCCATCCATGTTTTAATTAGTTAAGGCTGTTATCTCCATGGCAAGTGTGCATCTGTGGTCCAGCCATTAGTAACATGCTGTGTTCAATGCAGAGGCATCTTCTTCCCACAGGGCTGGAAACCTACCTATTTCTGCAGCCCCTGTAGCACTTCATCACACCATCACTTGGGCACAGGCAGCTCCCTGAGCACCCTTTTTCAGGCCTTGGCAGTTCGTCTCACTTGGCTGGCTTCTGAATTGTTTGATCACAGCTAAGGCCATCTTTCAAGACTGAGTAGCTGCTGGTTTTCCTAAACTTCTCACCAACTCCCCACCACAGCGCAACTGAATGAGCGCTGCTTCAAGTTAGGTGTTTTCAGAGGCTGATGCATCAACTGCAAATGGCTGGGATGCACTGAAAGGCAGCCATACCCCTCTCTCCCAAACACTTGAGCTCTCGAGGGGGTGGAAACACAGCACCCTGCCACTGGGACAACCACCTCCAGGGTTAACTCCCTTCCTTCACACACCCCGTTTGCCAGTGGAGGTAGAGAGGCACTGGCCAAGCAGCCATCTACTCTAATGTCACCATAATAGGCAGAGATGATGCTATGGGATTTCACTCCAGGGTGCTACAGCAGTGTGCACATAAACAAAGACGAGGAGAAATGCGTAGAAATTATCCTTCACGCTTTATCCTGGTGTCAGTGGGTACTCCTTCATGTGCTGTATAGGATCAACAGTGCTGGAAGTAACACTGGTGAGAGGAGGAGTCTGTCCTCTGTGTCTTTCCAACGGGGGTTTCCACAGAGCATCTGACTCCAGGCACCCTTCATTTCTGTTTGCTGCTCCAGTCCTGTTGCACATCCAGAGTGGTCAGTGTAAAACTGTGATGTAAAGGATCTCAGCTTGCAGTAAAATAAGATTTGAAAGAAAAACATAAATCTGATAAGGAAAACACCTACATGCCAGTGCATAAGAAAAACAGAGTTTCTAGGACAATCCAGTATCTTTACTAAACCAGATGTGAAAATTGGGAAAAGAATAAGCAAACTTTCTTACGTTATACTACATAGATGGGTATGACTTCAGGCAAGAGCAGAGAGTCCTGACATAACCCATATTTTCTGGAAAAAGCAAGGAAGTAAATTCAGAGCTAGAACTGAGCTAGAGTCAGGCATAGAGGAAGCTCACCACAGCACAGGAAGTTATCTGTGTTTCCTGATATGGTATGTGAGATATTTGTCCCTTGAACTGTGACTGTAACCTGGGCTCCCTGTCATCTACAGCAGAAAGAGGCTTGGGTCTAAGGAGTTCAGATCTCATAGATCTGGAGAGGACCAATGATGTGGATAAGAGTTATTTTCCCTAGCTGCCTGTCAAGCTCAGAAGGTATCACATAGAAGAGGAGATATGCTGGTTGCTGCAAAGTACAACCAAGCACCTCCATCAACAGTTGATCTGTTTATCTAACAGTAAATTCACGTGTCTGGAGTGCTCTGGAGTAGCACAATGTTGAGTTTCACGCTGTGCAGCCATTTTCTTTATGAAACTCCCTGCATTACTATCCATGGTTTTATTCTAATTTTATGGGATTCATCTGCCTTACTTGATTGAAAACCATACTTGACATCAACTTCTCCTAAAAAGCCACATAGGTCCAAAGCCATGGAGGGGTTTAGATGCCTAACAGTGTCAGCCTGGGTCAGCAGCACCTTCTATATACTATTAGAGTCTTTCATCTATTCTATAACCTTGGATGTCCAAGGCACTTACTACTGTACAAAAGTCAAACACTTAGAAGATATTCACACATACACATAGATGTGGAGCTTCTGGAGCAAATCCTGCTTTTCCACCCCAGCAAAGCTGCTGAGGCCCACAGCAAAGCATGAATAGTAATGAAGATGTTCTTTGACTAACAACGATTTGTGTCTTGACAGGCAAGGAATAAACGCAGTGCACACATTGCCCCAGATAGTTCCCAATTTACAAAAGCAAACAAATAAAAACAGCCAGCAAGGGCTGGTCAAATGGAAATTGAATGAAATTTCTGCCATGCATTTTAGAAAAGGTCAAGGCTGGTGAAGTTGCCTGCCTACCAGCTTAAGCCAATTTTTCCAGAAATGGTGTCCTCTTTTTCAGGATTATGTTCCCAAATGTGACAGCTAAGAAGAATTTTTTTGGAAATCCCAAATGGAAATTCAAGGCCGTGCTCTCTAAAGACCACTAAGGACAAATTCAAAATATGCTGGCTCTGGACTGTACCTGTAGATCCATCTCCTCCTGTACCTGTCCATAGGCAGCAGTGATTTGACCCAGAACAATGATGTTTCTAGACATGCCATGACATCAGTAGCAAAGGCAATGGCTCAGAAAAGTGGTCTGGTTCTCCTTTCATCCAGACAAAGCTTCCAAATAGGAACATTTGTAGAAAGCCATCTGCAACACAAATAGCAACAGCAGATACTAGAACTGCTGGAAACTAACAGCCAGAAAAGGTTTCTCCACATAAAAATCACTGTTAAATTCAGGCTCTACATATAAATGAAATATTGCTGTTGGCTAAGTCTACTGAGTAATGAAAAAAATCACAATGCATTGAAGCCCTCTGAAGAATATTACTGCACTTATCACACAGGCTTTCTTCATAGGCTTCTTCAATTAATATGACATTTTATAAGGGACTGTAAAACCAGACTAAGCAGAGAAAAAAACAAATATAAACAAATAAGATAAAAGCAGATCTGTGTGTACATATGAGGTAGTGAGATGTGACCCTTGTAGTCGTCTCTCACAACCAGATGGTGCTGTAAGTCAGTCAGAGAAGTCAGCATTTTGGACGCTGGAGGTGTCTTCCTTGGAAGTAGAGCCTGAGAAGCCATTTATTTGCTACAGTGCTGTCTAATTATGAAGAATAGGCCCCGCTGACATACTGACAGCTCTGATTAGCTGGTTTTTTTAATTAGATGTACCAAGAGACCCCCTAGATTGCAGTGGGTGGTTTCCTGGAGAGGGGAAGGAGAAGGTGAGGACAGCTGTCTCCATGCATAACAGCACCTGTGCTTTCCTTCTTCACACTGCTGCCACATGTAGTCATGAAACAGATCCACGCACCCTCCTTTGGCTTTCCACATGGCCCATGTTTGGGGCAGAGGTTCCCAATGCTTTGGCTGCCTCTGGCTTTCTGCATTTCTGCCTGGTGAGGGGCAGCTGCTGTGCGCAGCAGCAGCCTCAGGCAGGATCCACCTTCACCCAGGTATGGCAGCTACTTACACTTCTCTTGAAAATTATGTTCTTACAAAGGCAAGATCAAAAAAAGCAAGAATGCTACTCAGACAGAATAAGCAACGTGAAAGGACAACGTCAAAAATAGAGTAGCAAGAAAGCCAAGGAGTATATTAGCAAGCAAAATGTTCAGAAGAGAAAATTAGGCTACTAAAGTGGCAGAGCAATCAGCTGAGGCCACAGGCAAGATTGCCAGAAGGCATCGCCCTATAAGGCCTAAAGAGTCCAAGGCCTTCAGTGGATGGGAAATGCTCTGGCTTCATGCAGGCCAAGCTGGGGACTTGCCCATTCATTCGTAAATCCTACACGCTGCATACTGATGTTCAGCTGTCAGCAGTTTTAAAGCTGAAATCCCATTTTTTTTCCACTTTTTTTTAGAGAGGAAATCTCAGGATTTATATCAGTTTGTTAAAAAATGCAAAGCTTAAAAACGTAAGCATTGATACAGAAAGGAAATATGCCTTGTTCAAATGGCATTTGTCTGTTTAGAAATCAAGGGGAAATGTCCGTGTTCTTAGTCTCTCCTCTGAAATATGTTGCTTTTTTCCCCCTTACAACTTTGTTGAAAGGGGGAGAAGAGATTTTAGGTATTGTCTGCAGTTCCTCTTTACAAGCAAATGCTTCCTATATTTATTTTCTGTTTACTGAAGCAGGATAGAATTGCAGTTATTGTTTGTTTAAACAAGATAAATATGTACAGTACTATGTAATATTATGTACAGTATAAATACTACTATAAATGACATATTCATTATTTCCCTAGAACACATAGGTGTCATACCTCATTTCTAGCAGCTTGCCATAACTGTGTGAGTGTTCAACATGGAGAAGGGCCCTGTAAAGGTGGGATGAGCCCACTTGTAATCATGGCTCTTATGAGATGATGGACGTTTGACTGACTGAAGTAACTCAGAGGAGCTTTAGTGGTTATGGGACCACTGAAAAGGCAGTGAATCTTCTCGAAGTCCAGATCTCATTAAATATTTGCATTTATTATGCTTTGTACATCATCATGAGTGCCAACAAATCTCCAGTCCTCATTCCTTCACACATGTGCTAACCTTCACTTTACTCCTGGAGCCCAAATGTTGTAAGAAGAAGATGTAGTTTGGGATGGAGACATAAAAAAGACAGAAAAGCAAGGCCCACAGCAACTCTGTCTGCCAATTCTACAGTGTTATGCAGGTCTAACTATCATTTGTCTTTTTAACTTCATCAAATTCTCTTTGAAAAAGTGAATCCTATGCACAAAGAAATATTGCTGTTCTAGTTACCTTGTTGCACATGTTGGGAGACAGATCGCATTTATTATTGTTTAGGATTATACATTACTTACACCATTTCATCAATAGCTGTGCTAGTGCACACATGAACAAAAATAAATCCTAATGAACACTACAACAACAAAAAGCAGTTGGGCTGAATGAGGGACATGCTCCAAGCAATGAAGAACGACAGAGGGAAACAAGGCAAAACTGGCAAATGCTTACTAACCCGCCCAGAAACGCTCTGTGAGGATGTGGAAAAGCCCACATCCACTAGAAATGCACTGAAGGAATGAATTTCAGAGCTCCTTCATGCTCCAGACAAGCTATACAGGCACTTTGGACTTAGACTGGGACAAACTTGTGTTTGCAGGATGTTGCAGAGGGTGAGAAATGGTTCACTAGTGAGCAGTACACATCGCTGAAACACCCAACATTTCACCGTGAGTTCCCCAGAGGCAAGATATTGCTTTACATTTAAAAATCCATCTCAGTAAAGCACTTAAGCAGATTCTCAATAGTAAACAGACAAATCAAGCACATGTTGCTGCACAGGAAAGCTAAATCTGCTCCAGACCGTGCTGCAAAGTACTCCCCTCTCAGCAGCACAAATACAACTGTTGTGCCTCCAGCTGCCAGAGTTTCCTTCTCCATACCCAAGGTTCACAAGACTTCATGGAAAGTCCAGTGCTACAGTGTGAGCATGAAAGGAATCCCTTTGTAGATCAAAAATCCATCCTGGCTTGCTTTGCTTTATTGCTTGCTACCATTCCTGTGATTGCCCCTTCTGGTGTCTCTCTGTTGTTTTAAAATAGGCCATCTCTGAAAGGGCAGTCATTAGAGTCAGCAGTTTATTTTGAACAGAGAGAAGTACCAGGCATTTCAAGAGCACAACAGCTTCTTCTTTTCAATCTCATGATCAAGACAAATCTTCTGAGAATGTTTCTGTGCTGCACTGATGCTCCCGTCATTTTTCTTTCATGTTTCCAATTAGATGAAAGAATTTTGCACGGGGTTTCCTGTAATGACAGTTATTGTCACAGCTCTTGTGTATGAGCACCTACTTATAAGCTGTGTGGTAATGACATGAAAATAAAACTGAGCCTGAATATTGAAGGCTCAGATAATTGATGTAGTATGACAGAGGCTTTCCATCTCCTCTGCTCTGTGCCAGGGAGTTTTGTCCACTGTGTCATAATCTTGCTTGTCATAGCACTTCTCACAGTAGGAAATAAGTGTCCTAAGAATTAATAGGAGTCTTAAGGAGATTAAGTCATTAGGGCCTTTGCTAAGTGAACACAGCATTATTCACATTCACGTGGAATTTAGCATGTGCTTAAATGTTTTAACAAGCGTGGCTGAAGAAAGGAGACATGTCACCCAAAAACATGCTGCATAATCAGAAGTGAAATAATATGCCCCTTCCAGGACACTGAAATGAATATGGCCTGCTGTATCACCCCAGCTTTCTACGCATATATAATATGATTGTAGTTCCTGCATAGCATATGTCTTTTTGCAATTCTTCCTCTCACTCCTCAAATGCTTTTACAGTCACTGTTGATGTATTTTCTGAAAAATAAAGCAAGGCACTATTACTGAGGCAGACCATCCTCGCTGGGATGATTTCATCTTTTCATCTCCAGATTGCCCCACAGTACCTTATTTCCAAGCAGCACTTTAAAGGAAACTCTGCTTGGAAAGCTATTTATCAAGTGCTTTTCCTTTTTTAGATTGTTGCTGCTCAGGTAATCTTCCTTATTGCTATGTTGACTTAGAGCAGCACAGGGCAGAGGGAGGAAAGGAAGCCAGGATGCCAGGTCAGCACCAGGACTTCTTTGTACCCCTAGAACAAGCCAATTTGTCATCTTTCAGCTACACCTTGGGGAATGCCAGTAAAAGATGTAATAGAAAAGTGTTTCCTATTAGTTGTGAAGATAGAAACATATTTAGCCAAGCAGGAGATTTTTAAGCATCTGTGTTGTAGCAGTGCTGTACATACAAGCAGAAGTGCTTCCACAGCTGCAAATTACTTTGTTTACAGTTCAGCTCCTGCAAGTGGCACAGGAACATAGAGCAGTGACAGTCTACTTGCTGCCACTCTTTCTGCATGGCAGCATCTGAAGATACAATGCAAAAGGTGGATTCACTTGAACCTTAGAAGTTATGTAGAAAAAAAATGGAAGATTTCTTGGAAAAGGTTTGCAGCTTTGTATCTCTTTCCATTACAATGACTTCTGAGCCTGAACTCTTGCTTGTGATTTTTCTACTCTACTAACTCCCCTATTTTTCTCAGCTACTGTCAAAAGTTTGTTCCAGTGTCATTTGGCAGGCCTGGCCCTTGGAGGGAGCTCTTCCTTCTCCTGATGACAACTGCCTTGGCCTCTTCCACTGACAAGGCTTTTCACGATATGAAGACAAGGAAACTGGCAGCAGTGTTGAAAAAGATTTATTCAGCAGTTTGCTATTGCAGAATCACAGACCCACATAGGCTGGAAGGGGTCTCCAGAGACTGCCTGCTGTGACTCCTGCTTAAAGCTGGGCCAGTGGAAGCAGTTGCTCATCAGAGCTTCAAAATCTCTGAGGATTAAGATTGAACAACCTCTCTGGGCTACGACAGCCTGCTCCTCTGTTTGACAACTGTCACAATGACTTTTTTTTATCCTTTTATCTGACAATAATTTTTTCAGTTCCAGCTTGTGTCCATTGTATCTTGTTATAGTCCTGTCCACTGCACTTTGTTGCAGACCTGTCCACTGCACTGCTAAGAAAAGTTTGGCACTATCTTCTGTATGCCATCCTATCCGATGGCCCTTTGCTGGGCTTATCTCAGCACGTCCATGTCTTTTCTGTACTGGGAAGCCTGAAACTGAATCCAGCACCCTGGATGTGTCTCCTCAGTGCTGAGCAGAGGGGAAGACACACTCCCCTTGACCTACTGGAAACACTTGCTGATACAGCACAGCACACTGCTGGTTCACTGTCCACCAGGAACCTCAGGTTCTTTTTTGCAGAGCTGCTCCCCAGCCACTCAGCCCCCATACTGATGTATGGGATTGTTCCTCCCCAGGTGCAGGACTTCGCTTTTCCCAGTGCTGAATTCCATGGGATTCCTGTCTGCCCATTTCTCCAGCTTGTCCAGGTCCCCCTGCACAGCAAGCTGCCCTCCAGCAATGTGATCACTTCTCTCAGTTTGATACAGTCCACAAAACTGCTGAGAGTGCACTATGTCCAATGAGCCACAAAGTGGTAAAGACACGAATGTGTTGACTCCAGTGATGGTCCCTGAGAGTTGTCACTAGTCGGACTTTGCACCATTGGTAACATCCTTTGTGCCCTTATGTCCAGCCACTCACTACCCACTGATCTAGTCTGTATCTCACCAGTTTGGCTGCTGATACTGTCGTGGATAGGTACTAAAGTCAAGGTAAACAGCACTCCCTTCTTTACCAAGATGGTCAATCTCACCATAGAAACCAGTCAGGTTGATCAGGTATGATATGTCCCATCACCTGCTTGCCCTTTATGTATTCAGAAACTACTTTCAGGAGGATATGCTTCATGACCTTCCCAGGGGCTGAGGTGAGTCTTCAGTAGTAAATGCGCAAAGACTGTCAAAACATTTCAGAGAAAGAATAAAATATCAACTCCTGGAAAAGAAATAATAACCTTGTAAGTGTACAGAAATGTAACTGGAAAAGTGGGCTAAAAAAAAAAAAAATCCAGTGATTCTTGTACTGCCTTTACAGGAACTGGAGCTGAATGAGAGCAACAAAGGGACTGTCACAACCACAGCAGTGGTGTGAGGGGTACTGCACTGAGACTCTCTCCCACTTAAACTTCCAACAATGTGACATCAGCCAGCACTGCCACAGCAGTCCTACCTGTGTCCACATCCACCCTACGTCAGTGTGTAACCCCTGATGGTGAGGTCTCAATCAGATCAGGAGCATCAGGGAGTCATATTTATTATCAAAGTTCTTCACTATGAGGTTGGTGAGACGCTGCAACAGATTGCCCAGGAAAGTTGTGGATGCTCCATCACTGGATGTGTTCAAGACCACGTTGGATTGGGGCTTTGTGAAACCTGGTCTAGTGGACCTTTAAGGTCCCTTCCAACCCAAACCATTCTATGATTCTGTGATTCTGTGATTACCATGTTTAAATAAAACCCCATATACTTTTAATGCTAAGTGTTAGTTTACAGTTGTTAGTGGCATAGGAGGGATATAAGGTGAAATACACAGTATTCAGAGCAAGTGGTGAACTATTGGACTGACTCTGGAAGCTTCCTTTTGGAATCTGTTCATCCACCTGCAGCATTTCCTTCCAAGAATACTCTATTTCCTTCCAAGGATACTCTACTGAATATTTTTATTGACTGGAAGGACAGTAAGTACTCACAAGCTGTTCCTGCTCATTGTGCTTCTGGTAGCCAAAAAAATGCACCAAAAATAAGATTCACCTGTGTATAAGGACTACTGATGGTATTGCACAATCTGTAATGTTTTATCTGAATGAAATTTAAGTAGGTCAAGAAGCTCAAACAAATAAAGATGCTCTCAAAAGTTCATTCTCTTTGGAAACAGGTACTTCTTTCTGAGAGTTACTTGCTTTCTAGTTCTCAACTCAGGAGACCAAAATCTCAACTGCAAAGTACCAGGAAGGGAATAATACAGTACAGGCAGCAGTGAGGAAAAAAACCACCACCTGTGGAGCTAGGCAGAGACTGACATTTGGACTAGAGACTAAGTCCTACTTCCCATCATATATGATACACTGTTGCTTTAAGCATGAATGTTATTGAATCTCCTAGATTAAAAAGATGTGCACGGGAGGAACAGATTCAATAGGTGGCATTTTTATCCTGACTTGGTATTAGAGACAGAGAATGGCAGGATGGTTTTTTTAGCCCTGGTTTCACAAGAAATATGGCCTTAAGTTGTGCCAGAGGAGGTTTAGGTTGGATATTAGGAAAAATTTCTTCAGTGAAAGGGTTGTCACGCATTGGAACAGGCTGCCCAGGGAAGTGATGGAATCACCATCCCTGGAGGTATTTAAAAGATGCGTAGATGTGATATTTAGGGACATGGTTTAGTGGTGACCTGGCACTGCTGGGTTAATGGTTGTTCTTGATGATCTTACAGGTTAATTCCTAGCAAAATGATTCTATGATTCTACATCCCTAGCCCTGTGTACGTAGCTCCAGTACATGTCCCTCTTCAGCCTTGACCTTCCTTCTAGCGACCATGAAAAAATTACATGCATTATGGTCTAAAATAGTTGCAGCAGTATTTAGGAGAAATGGAGCCCTTCAAAACAGCATGCATTGATGTACCTCACTGGAATTCATTTTGGAAATGGGTCATTTTTATGAATAAGCAGTGACTCATAAAGCCTGATCCAAACCTCACTGAAATCAACAGGAACATTTCTTTTGGTTTCACTGGACTCGGGTCAGCTGTGTGACAGGCTAAAGGGGTTTGCCCACATCCAGCAAGAGCATGGAGACAATTAAAAGCTTATCTGCAATAAATGAGTCTCCAAGATCCTGTTCTAAGGGATTGCCACATGGCCTCATATGATAGTCTGATGCCTTCTTTTCTGCCTGAACAATGAAATGAACCTGAAGGATGAGAGCTACTATTAAAAGTATAAACAGTCTCCATGAAAAAAACTAAAGCTTGCCATTCCCTGATGTTTTCTGTTGCTGAATCCTGTAATAATTAAGACTGCTCTGTCAAGAAAAATTTGCAGGCTCTTTGACAACTTACTGCAGTGCCTGAAAGGCTGCCCTTTACCCGCTTGCTACAACCTTTAACACCAACTCACAGTGATCTCAGAAATTACACAGGGAACAAGCAGAGTTTGTGTCTATTTGTCCTATTGAAATTATTGCTGCAATAGAAGGATCATCTGTGCTTTTAATGGGAGAATCTGCTCTAAAATTACCTGATTCTCTTCTCAGCTAAGTATGTATATATTTGGGTTTGTTTTTTTTTTAAAAAAGGTCCTTCCCCCCTCCCCCCCCACAAAAAAAAAAAAAAGACTGAGGATGACTTTTCTGACATAGTTTTGTCCTGTTTTCCTATGCTGTAGCACTGTTAACATCAGTGAGCTTGCTTGGTCCTAATTTACTCCAGTTCAGTGGAGACCAGGCCTGCTGAGGGCTGAGCCTGGAATACATTTAATGACATCTGCATTCAGCAGTCCTGATGATCCCCTAAGGCTATCTCAGACTGACTCACAAGGGCTTACTAGCCCAACAAAGAAGACATTAAGATTGATCAGGCTAATGGAAGAAAAGCTACAACCATGAGCCCATGCTCCCCTCAGAAGATGCTGGTTTGAACCTGTCAATCGGAGAAGATTTGGGCAGGATTTTCTGCTGCAGATCCCCTGGATTTGAGGGCAGCAAGGCTATATCTTTATTTAAAAACAACACAGGTCAGGGTCAAATGCTCCAAAGGGCAGGTGGCGCTTCACAGTTTGTATCCATCTGTGCAGAGTCTCCTCTCTGCTTCCCTGGATCAAGGTGGCCTCATCCAGGGTGCTTGCAGGAAACCAGTCCTGATTTGTACCCTCTCCAGTGCAGGTACCAAACATCTGTTAGATGTGTGTTAGTCTCCAGAAGGCAACCTGTACTACCAAAAATCTTCTGCAGAAATGACATTAATACTGGCTGCTGTTAGTATGAATGGCCAGCCTGGACAAGTCTTTAAGAATAATAGTTGCTCTGAAATATATGGTAGGCATCCACAAGATGATTTTGGCTGCTGTTTATATTTATTGTGTGCAGAGGTGATTATTACCATTTGCATATGACTTTAGCTTGTCAAACTGTGATTCTGTGCTTCCCAACTTAAAATGGACAATGGGAATATGACCATTTTCCCAGCTCACATTGCAGTGCTGGCCATGTGTTACAAAGTGTTGATCATCTACTCATGGAATAATGGCAAATGGCTGAGAAGGAAAAATATGATTAGCTCATTAAGAATACAGAAAATCTACACTGTCAGACCAGACCTGATTAATAATTTCATCATTTCTGTCCAGCCAGGTAATATAAAGTGCAAACTTTCTTTTCATTTGGTTGTAGCCTACATAAGGCATATGAAAAACTCATATGCAGAATTAAACTTACTACGTAAGTAAGACTTTGTTCTGGTTTTACTAAGCTCTTTTTTCAGGCTTTGATCTATGATCCCAACCTCAGAAAGGTATCTGGGTTGATGTAGATTCTGACACTCGTCAGGTTGTCCCTGTGGTTGCAGCATCTGCTCCATACATCATCTTGGTCCTTGGGCTCACTTCTCCTCATCCTCCCTACACCTGCCCACAGCACTCATAGTTCAAAGGGATGCTTACCACCCACCTCACATGCCTATCTAGGATAAAGAAAATACAGGAAAAGCTTCTATTAACCCCTCCATGCACAGCCTGGGAGGATGTCAGAATAAACATGCTTGAGAAATACACATTTTATTTCAGTGAAACCTGAAAATTATTACGGCCAAACATTCTCTTTTTGAACACAGAGATGAAAAGAGCAAAAAATCCACATTTCAGCTGAGATCCACAAGTGTTTTTCTACAAAACATCCAGTTATGATTAATACGCTGGGTTGGGTTTTTTTGACATTTAATAGAAAAATAAACAAATGTCCTGAAAAAAATATTCAACTGAGGCTGAGTTTTCTTGAGTAGTGGGACCTGAACAGTAATTTCCTAACAGTGAAGAATGGTCTGCCAGAAAACATACAATCAAGTTACCAATTTTAATATCACCTAAGAAAAAGTATCTTTCCAGCAGAAGAGCATGGTTATTTCAGCCTTCAGCTTTCCCTGCAAAAGAGAAGTGTTTTGCACTGTTGTGTACTTTACAGCTATGGTGCAATGCCAAGTATTATGATGGAATTATCTCTCTGTTGCACTAATGCTGATAGAGCTCCTACAGTCAATGTCTGTTCAACCCTTGATCTTCATACTAATCTAAAAAATCATCACATCAATGAGTGATAAGGAAACCTCTCACTAGGCACCTGTTTCAAAGGGAGAAATTCCAATCTTTCCTTTGCCGTCTATCTGTGCAGGAAGAATAACACTGCCACTGGCAGGGCAGGGAGGGCCACTGCTTTTAATCCACTGTGCAGAGGGAGCAGAGGTGTGTAATGCAGGTACAGCTCAGGGGTCCTCTCCTCTCATTAATATTTGGCTGCTGAACAATTAGTTGTTCTTGGTCAAACAAAACTTACCCAGTATTAGTGAAGCACCTTCATCTGCCAAAACTAGAGTTATGGGAACTCTGAATGCAAATGGGGCTATGGTAAAATTGTCAATAAAATCCTTATGCTAATGTCAGATGAAAAGCTCTGAGCATCAGGAGGCCAGGTAAAATACAAGAAAATATTTTCCCACCATCCTGGCAGCAGGTGCCAGCATAACAACGGTGACAGTGCAATACTTTATGTAGCAAAGTGGCACATTTAGGTGGGAAGTAAACAGAGTAAGTAAACCCACTGTCAGCAGGTTCAGCAATGTCTGCAGACCCTGGTATGTGGTGCTAAGGCATCCTTCCCCTTGTGAACCTCCAGCTTTGAAACCTTACCCTCCTATCTTGGTTTCTCATGATCTTCAAAGAGCAATTGGATTGTTCACATACTTGCATGAAATTTAAGAGAAGCATTATGTGAACACTAGGAATCTAAGGGAAAATATGTCAGTGACCTTGGAGTGATCCAAAGGTTTCCTTTTTAATGCTGCAGCTCACCTGCATCCCTGTATGCTCCAGGTAGGTCATTTCTTGAACCAAGCATGAGAACTAAGAGTGACTGAGTAGAAAAAAACCACTAAGAACTCCTGAGAAGATTTCAGCTGCAAATCAGGATCCAAATCCTCAAAATCAGTAAGAAATCCTTAAAATATTTTCAAAGTAAATAATGTTTGGCTCTTTTTCTATCTCTTCTGTGCCTTCACAGCACAGGTTATTAAGCAGTTCTCTGCAATTCTGTTTCATGTCACACAATTATTCTCAGTCACATATTGGGGGTGGAAGAGTTAATTGTGGGACTTCAATTTGACTGCATATTCATAAGACTGGGTGAGCTGGGACTTCAGGAAATGCTGCATGCAATTCAAGGCTCATGATAACATAGGGAGAGTTGGGAACACTGTTGTGTTATCTCTGGGCAGCAGAGCATTTGGGCAGGAATAGCTCTGCACGCCCACAGCAGGCAATGGTGTCAGCAATTTCTTGAAGAAGAGGGATTATGGTATTACAAAGGACCACGTCTGGCAAATGTTTCAACCATCCGTAAGCATCAAGTCTTATTTCATCCTAAGCTACGTCTCAAAATGTCTGAAAAAAAAAGGATTCATCTTGCCCACTGAAAAATTTCACCAGGCTCTAGTCTACAATCCAAGAGCTGAACCCTGCAATCCATCTGTCCCACAGACACACACAGAGCAGAGGCACCTCTGAGGGCATCTGTTCCAGCCTCCACACAAGAGTTACCCTTCAGGGCCATTCCAGGGTCTGCCACCTCTGCTGGAAGCATACCTGTGGACATCTACCTTGTTCAGTAACATCAGCTTGTCTTCCATCCCTGTGTCAGGAGACCTACTCCTGCAGGCAAATCCACCCTCCTCAGGCTCTTTACAGGGAGCATTGACTCTGCCTTTAATCAGCATTGGTACCTGGAAATGCTGAAACGTCACAGTTTGTTGTGGAGAACTGGGTAACCTCCTGGTAATCCTTGTCATCTGGATTATAGGTAAATACAGAGTGCCCTCGCCACTGCCCACATCCACAGAGGTATGAAAGGCTAAAGTTCAGAGAGGGGTTTCTAAAGGCACTCTGCACTCTTTGAGGAGCCAGATCATCTCTGTGGTTCATAACATTTTGAAATATTAGTGCAGAAGTTCTTAAAGACCAACACCATTGCTTTTGCTGTCAGACCTCAGCTAAGTGGAAAAAACAGCAGGCAAAGAACTCCCTGCTGAGACCTAAAGCCACATCTTGTCTTTGCAGTGAGTTTACCAAATCAAATCACAGGGTAATTTAGAGAAACTAAAAACTGTGCAAAGTTTCACAGGCAGTAGTTGCTCTCAGATGCAGTGGAGCATCTCGTGTTCAGCTCTGAGTGAGGATGGGGTGTATATGATGGCACTGCAGGCAAATTCCTAAAGACCAGTGTAAAGCAGGTAATGAAAGTGCACCAAAGCACCAGGAAAAAATACATCTTGAGTCAATTGAGTACCTGAGTTGAGAAATAGACCCCATTTACAAAGTGCAGCCAAGTTTGGGAATGCAGTTGAAGGTAAAATAGTCAAGTAGAGAAACAAATAGGCTCCTTCTTGAGATATTTGCAAATCACATACCCCATCTGCAGCAAGCCCAGCAAGCTAAATTGGATTTGGACTTGCTGAGAAATCTTTAGAGAAATTATGTTTTCTTCTATTTCCCAGTGGATAAACATTTTCACGGCTCTACCTCCTACCGTCTACCAAGGGGACGGATAAGAATGATTGTCAATGAAGTGTAATGTTGTGAGCAACACAGGAAAACGAAGCTGCTGCCTCAGTAGTTATACAGATGTGTGTCTGTGATTTTCTGTCAGAAGTGGGTGTAACAGCACTCTCTCTAGGATGCTTCATTTTTGCATCAAAATTGATTGTGTACAAAGACTTACAACAGAAGTTTTCATATTGGCCTCTGATTTGGCCAATTTTGGCCCACTCTGATGGAGGAAGTTCAGTTGCTTGCTTTTGATAAACATTGATACACCTCACTAATGGCATACGTGGTATTTATCTATTTAGCTAAGAGAAGGATCAGGTTTTCCTATGACAGGTTCTGGGCAGTAAAAGACTCTAATTCATGACACATTTTGATCACCATCTGCACATGCCAGAAGTCAGAAACCACTAAAAAAAATAGGGAACACTTGCTAAGTTATTTTGGTTTCTAATCACTGAATTTGGAAGAAAGATAGCAAGAGAAATTACACGGTAATGTAACCTGACAAGCAATGCTATTACCAAGAACAAGGAGATACTATTTATTTACCATAGCTAGAATGAATAATACTTCTTTTAAGCATCTCTGCTCTCTTCTTGTTGGTAGTAACATTTACAGCAGTAGATGACTGCTCAAAGACTTCCTAAGGTTACTAGAAAGAAAGGCTATGTTTTGTCATCTTTCTGTGCAAGACTGTGTAGGGAAATGACAAAAAGATCTGTAATGCTGTGTTAGTTAGGGACTTTCTGTTTCAAGTTGAGTTTTCCTTGACAAGTTCAGTACAGTCTGCCAGAATTAAAATTGTTTGAGAGAAATGTTGGACTGCTGAAATACAATAGTGGCAGATGCTTATTTGCTCTTTTTTATTATCACCTGCTTCAGGGGATGACTTGAGGCTTGGATTTTATAAAAATGCCTATTTAATTTCCATTAAAATCCACACAAATTGACATTGTCTAAAGTTGCAGACTCCTCTGCAGAGGTACCTTGACATTAACTTTCACTGAGTACTCCTTACGTTTTACTGCAATTAAATGTGGACTGATTTAGAGAGGGATTGTCACGGTTTAGGGTCAGGGCAGCCCCTTAGACCTATAACAGATGCTCTCTGTTAACCCCCTCCCTCCCCAAAGAGGAAGAGAAAAGGAATAAGGGAGAGAGACTTAGCAATTAGAAAAGGAAACTAGAACAG
>WTSP01020230.1:0-30643 GCA_025331215.1 Actenoides lindsayi
ACCAGTGCTCTTACTGTGGGTTCTAGACACTGTAAAAGCACCAAGAGCTACTTACATGAGCATTTGTTTGCACAGAGCACTGAATTCTTCAGTTGACTTTACCAGTTGCTTGGTAAAAATACACATGTTCGCTATAACCAGACTTAACAAATGAAATCTCTTTCCTCCCCCACTTTTTCTTTTACTAGATATTAATTGCTTGTACATAAATTATTTCTGTATCTATTTTTTAAAAGATACTCTATGCTGAAGCAATAGCAGTGTAATTTTACAATTTTTCACTGCACCTTCACAAGATAACTAAGCTCTTAAATTAAAGTCTCTCTGACACATCAACGTCCTACAAAGGTTTTTGAAGTTGTTTTTAAAAATACATACAAAAGAGACTGAAGAAAAATCTGGGACCCAAATAATGCAACAGAAACATATCTGAAGGGTAAGAGGAAGAAAATAATAGAACAAAACCACAACCAAAACCTAAACTTACGTTACATCAGATTCTGAAGAGCTGTCTTCTGTGACAACAGTGCTGCTTTTTATAACTTTTCTAGCACACACTGCAGATTTTTTAGGAGATGCATCAGCTGCTTCAGTTGACTTAGAAAACTTAGCAGGTACATTGGTAGAATCTTTCCTCATGACAGAAGTATCACAGTCACCATCTTCATGCCACTGCTGGGGTGCTGCCACACCACCCTCTTCTTTTTGTAATGGCAATTCTGTGTCTTCCTCTTGCTTGTTTTGCTCTGGAGATGACAACAGTGATTGGTCACCAGCTACATCTGTGTTTTCTTGTGTATCTTGGGTAGTCCTGCTTCTTTTCTTCTTTTTCTTTGGTAATGGCAACTCTGTGTCTTCCTCTTGCCTGTTTTGCTCTGGAGGTGACAACAGTGACTGGTCACCAGCTACATCTGTGTATTCTTGAGTATCTTGGGTACTCCTGATTCTTTTCTTCTTCTTCTTTTTTGGTAATGGCAACTCTGTGTCTTCCTCTTGCCCGTTTTGCTCTGAAGCTGACAACAGCGACTGGTCACCAGTTACATCTGTGTTTTCTTGCATATCTTGGGTACTCCTGATTCTTTTCTTCTTCTTCTTTTTTAATCTTTTATCATTGGTTTCATCCTGTCTTTCTGAGGCAGGCAGCTCACACACCTCAACCTCTGCAGGCAATTTTTCTTCTCTTTCCTTCTTAAGAGGTCCTTGTACATAAACATAATCAGCGTAGACCTCCTGACAATCACCAGTGCTGTGCTGATTTACTGTGACACAAGTTACATCACTTTGCTCACCTGCGCTATCGTTACGCTTCCGCTTCTTTTTCTTTTTCTTTGGGGAAGCATTCTCTCCAGTTTCATTACTAATTTCATGTTCCAGTTCTACTGGAACTGAATTATCTAACAAAGACTGTGGCTTCTGCTTGTTCTTTTTTTTCTTCTTCTTTTCACAGCCTTCATCGCTCGGTGCTGCTGTATCTTCAAACAGCACTGGAGAAGCTCGGCTAGGCTCTGCAGTTTGTATACTTTCATCATTTTCATGGGTCTCATTATCATGTACTTTGTGTTTTCTCTTCTTCTTCTTCTTCTTGACAAAATCCTGAACTTGAAAATCATCTGCACTTGCTTTTTCTGTCATATTTTTCCTCATCTTAAATAAAAGACAGAAGTTTTACTCAAGTGTTATAATTTACGTACTTTTACACAGTAAAAAAGCCCCAACAAAAAAAACCCCAAAACACTCAAAACATTCAGCAATGTACAATGATGATGCTTACTTTTCAATCCAGCTAATTTTACAGAGTGACTATGAATAAGCGACACCTTCTTCACCAAACGGATGTGCATCACAGATGTGTTCAGCCTTAAAACGGCCTTCCTGTAACAACAAAGATACTCTTGAATAACTATGTTGATTTTGAGTAACTGTAAGTCTAAGTTAAATAACGTAAGCTTGAAGTTGATTTCAAATAATTATGCAATAACAGGCTGCTGTATTCAACTCTACCTTCAGCACTAAAACAGGAAGCAGCCTTAAGAATTAAACAGCTATTAAACTAATCAGTACTAAAATCAAGATGTCTAATTAGAAGCTTCTGACTGGCTTTTGCTCATGTTCCAACAGGCCTGACCAAGACCTGCCAGCTCCAACGGACTCTGTAACCAGAACAAATCTATTCTGAAAACTACAGAGCTACACAGAGCAGGTAAAAAGTATTTTTAAGCACATTTTCTACAGCTAGCACAGAAAAACCACTTATAAAACAACATCCCATCATCTCTGAAACACAAGATCTTGAGTTTCACATTCCAGTGCAGCTTGCAGTGCTGACTGGTATCGGACATTACCTTGCAGGGAAGCGGCTGCCCTGAAACCTCTGGGGACAGGCCCCAAACCACAGCCCACCACGCAGCTCTGGGGACAGGCCCCAAATCACAGCCCACCGCCCAGCTCTGGGGACAGGCCCCAAACCACAGCCCAGCGCCCAGCTCGCCCCAGCACCGTGCTAAGGAAGCCGGGTGGCGGACCAGCAGCCCAGGCCGCGGGCAGGCCCGAGGCCCTCTCTTCAGCACCCCCTGCGCAGAATCCCGCCCCACGCCCCGGCCGACCCGCCGTTACCTTCCCGAGGGCGGTACCCAGAGCAACCCCAGGCCTCGCTATGGCAGCGGGGTGGCCGGGGGCGGAAAAGCCGTAGTCCCCCCAGAGAGCCGGAGGTCCTCCCCGCCGACCTCTCCCCCCTCCCCAGACCGGGACAGCGCTTCCCGCCTCCCCCCACAGCGATAACGGTCGCGCCCGAGGCCTTCCTCCGCACCTCCTCGCCGCGCACGCTCGCGGATGTCCGCCCGCAACACCGCTCCCCCCCGCACCCTGCTACCGGACGCTCCGTTCCCCCCTTCCCCAGCGGAAGCGCCCCCAGCCGGACCCATCAAAGTGACGGCCCCAAGGCGTGGGACAGCGGTTGCTAGGAGACGGGGCACCGCCATCTCCCCCCCCCCGCCCCACGCTCACGCGTGGCAGTCTCAGCTTCACGGACAGACCGACCCGGCTCCCCGGGGCTGCTCGCCCACGGGCAGGGCAACGGCGCCCGACTCGGCCCCGGTAGCCGCGAAGGCGGTCAGGGCGGTGAGATGGCGGGCGGCGGAGCGGCTCCCCCGCGGCGGCCGCTGACCCTGGCCGAGGTGAAGCCGGGCAGCGAGAACGAGAGGCTGGGAGTGGCCCGGGACAGCATGTTGTGCAACCCGCTCATCCTCAAGGTGAGCACCGGCGACTCCCGGCCCCCCCCCTTTCCATCGGCCCCCCCATCCTAGGCACCCAACCCGGAGGAGGGGAGGGAGAGGGGGGCACGATCCCTGGGAGCAGCCCCGGGGCCACCGCAGCCACAGAGCGGAAAATTTCCCCCTTGGAGAAAATTTCAGCTGAAGGGTGACATCAGTTGAAAACAGACTTTTTTCTCCTTCCCAATAATGTATACGACAAAGAGAGAAAAATGTGTTTTCTCACCGTTCAAACGCCCGGTAGCCCCAGGATGGTGACAGGCAGCAGCGTGGGATGGGTTTTCCCTCCAAGACTCAGGTGTTTTCTCAAGCAAGAGCCCCACAGTTCTAGGAGCACTTGGGGAGGAGGGCCGAGATGTCACTGGGGCTGCCTTCTGCCATCCCCCCGCAACAGAGGGGTTCTGGGGACACACACGGACACACACACAAACTCTAACCGCCTAAATTAGGAGTTTTAGAGTTGTCTGCGCTGGTTACGTGCACTTCACAAACTCATCTCACCAATTCCGCTTGTCCCCGTCCTGTGGATAGCCTGAGCTCTGCGTGGGCCTTAGAAAGCTTCAGGCATCTCACTTGGCTTTCCTCCTCCTAATCAACAGCCACAACCGCAGGAAGTCACGCTTGAAGCCCCCCACTTTCCCTGGAGCCCACCCCCCAGCCCCGAGCAGCAGCTGAAGTGCAGCTCTCGTCCCCTGGATGGCACTCGCAGAAAAGCTTCGTGCCCTCGCCAGCTCTTTCCCATCCCCGTCCCACCAAGGACACCCCGCCGGGCCGGTACCGAGACCCTGCCCCAGTGCTTGGGGGCCGGGATGGTTGCTCTGAAGGTTCAGAGGGACCGAGAAGGCGGCGGCAGGTCCCGCCAGCCCCTCCGCAGCGGGCACCGAGCCCGTTGGACCGGGCTGCACTTCTCCTCTTCTACTGGGGAGGGCACCTGGTTCTGCTTCCCAAGCGCTGGTTTTCCACGGCAGGCAGCGGTGACATTTAAACCGCGGCTCCTTCAGCCTCTGCTGCCGTAGTTAAAGCTCTGGAATTCCCTCGGTAGTCGTACCCCGGCTTGGAAGTCGGCCATAAAAAGTGTTGGTATTTGGAGCATCACGGAAAATTTGAGTCTTGCACTGCTGAATATCTCCCCTGCACCACCACCACTGAGAGGGGAATCAGGCTGTGAGCAACTCGGCCGAGCAGGAGGTGTCCCTGCCGTGGCAGGGGGTTTGGAACTAGGTGATCTTTAAGGTCCCTTCCAGCCCCACCCATTCTGGGATTCTTTCTTTACCCTGGATCATTCAAGTTTGATAGTGTGCTAGTAAACACTTTTTTTAGATGACACATGAATATGAATCAGACGAATATGTAATTACATGGCATTTAAGGTACGTGAAGGCATAACTGCAGGGGGTGGATTGATCCTACTTATTTTCACGATGTGTTTACATTCCTTACATTGAAATAGGTATAAACCACCTGCCAGCACTGTAAATCCCAGGTCTATGAACATAACACTGGGGTAAGCCTACAAAGGGCTTGTATGTGTATGTTGCAGGTAGACTATGTGAAATCATTAAAATTACGTTGATTTATGTGGGAGTTTTTGCCTGTCTGGACAGGAGCCTTTGGCCAAGCGCTGTCTGTCCCCAGAGCTCAGTTGACATCTTCTTTCCTTGGGTCCAGCCTTTTGCTGAGCCTCAGCTTTAGGACTTGAGTTTTTTCTTAGCACAACTGTTGCAGAGCATCCTGGCAGTGGGAATTCTGAGCAGTTCTAAATCATGGGGTGTTTTAGTAAGATCCAATCTGGACTTTTGCTAGCTGGCCAGGTGAAACTGAACTTTGAGCAAGTTTTCAGAAAAAGTAGAGTTCAACTTTAGCACAAAGTAATTGTGCTGTTAACAGGGATGCTCTTCCTCTTGGAACTGCTGGTAATTTCACCTCATGGTAAGTTACCTCATAAAATTTGTGCGGCAAACTGCTGACCCCCTGCCAACTGCCTTGTCACACCGCATCGTGCCCCACTGAAAGCTGAATTTCCCAGGGTGTCCTCCACTGCCAGGAGGTGACAGTGGCAGGATGGCAGTTTGCTGGCTAAGCGCTGGCACTGGTCCAGTCCTGCTCACTGGTGATGCACTGGTAGTGGCACACGCACAGCACCAGCCCTCTGCCATGTCTTCTCTTCACGCTTCCAGCTTCAGCCTGAGATCTCTTCCCCCTCTGGGAGGGCCCTGGGGACCAGGCATTTTGGAGAGAGCTGCTGAAGGGGACGGGCAGCAGCTCCCCATCCTCACACTGTGCTGTGCCACCTGAAAAGCAAGGATACAAAGATGGTTTAGAAGAAAGGGACAAAAGATTTTGAGACATCTACTTGGACAAGTGCTTCTGGCAGCCATGGGAGGGCACTGAGGAACACCAAATACACAGGAACCTGAGGCCCAGTAGCAATGGATGGGACACTTAGGCCCTGATCTTCCTCCAACTAACCCTTGGACCACGAAACCTTAGTGCAAGTGTGACAGACCTCCTATTCTGCAGCACCTAACAACAGGATCCCCTACTTTCTCTCTCAGCTCTCTTATGTATCTTCTGAGGCACCACTGCCCTGGTGACTGTCTGCATTTCTGGCTGACCCTCTGGCCTCAGCTCTGCCCAGCCCCATTCTCCCACCAGGATGTGTCCACACACGCTGGCTATCCCAGACTAAAAATATCATCTTTTCACTTAAAGACTTCCAGGGATGAATGCTCTATTTTTCTCTGGTAGAATGTATGATGTGTGTTTAATTAATCAAGGAATTAATTTAGCTTATCAATATATATCTGCTTGCAGCATAAAACTGAAGAAAGTATTTCATCTACGGATGCCAGTAAAAATCTGAGCAAAGCATTTTTAGTTTGTTTTTACCAGTAAAAGCCTTAGCCAAGCACTTTCCTCAAAACTACTGTGCTACAAAAATAAGTCAGCTCTGGGCAGGAAACAAGACTTCACCACATTTAACCCCCAGCACACCTGATATGCACTCCAGGAAAAAAAAGAAAGTCACCCACACCAGTTTGGTTATGTTTCCAGTAACATCTTTTGGATAATGTGCTATTATTAAGTTCAACACATCGCTGCCAAAGTCACCAGCCTGGATTTGGACTAAGGTAAATGGGAAATCCCAGCTGCCAGCCCCATGTGCCAAAGCATCCTCTTACCTGGTAAAGTGAAGGCAGAGGACCTGCAGAAAGCAGGGAACTGCTCTCCATGGAACACCCTCGGAGCTGAGAGGCACCCAGTTCACCTTCAGCATCTCTCAGCATCACAAGCTTGTTTCAGAACTGAGGAGGAAGGAGGATGGCAATGGTGCTTTGCTGACTGGAAAAGGCTGGTGCCAGGGCTCAGTCCCAGTCCTTCAGGTGCTTCAGGAGAACCAGAGGTAACAAACAAAAGTTTTCAGCGCTGCTGGAATGCACAATATTTGTTTTAAAAGCTTGTTATTTACATAACAACTGGTGCCAGGCTCTTTTTATTGGGCTGAATGCCAGGCTATTTAGGGTTCATTTTCCTAAGATTTTTCTCTCCATCCCTCAGGGCTGGATTATTTTTTTTTCCCCCCAAATAAAAATCAAACAAAAAGCTACAGGACTCAGGCAAGAAAATCTCAGCAGCGACAGTCTCCAGAAGAAGAATATGTGATCAAAACCCTCACAAACCCCCAGGAATTGGCACACCGATAGCCTTGGTTTTGGCAATCCCAGCAGAGGAAGGATTAGCAAATCCAGGGAGGCTGAACTGCCCTTTTCACTGGAGTAAAGGGACACACTGGAGAGCTCTGCCAAGGCTCACCCTGCTCCATACCCAGGGAGAGCAGCTTGATGCAGGTGACAGCCGGGCACCAGCCGGGTGGCTGTGGGGCTCCACTCACTAAATGGGTACCAAGTAAAGACAGAAATCACTCGCCACATTTTTCTTCTTCCTTTTATACCTATTGAACCTTATCATGAAGTATTTCTGAGCCATCTGACTTGCCACAGAGCAAGGTACTGCTCAGAGTTGTTGCAAACTCATTTTGGTTTCTGGAATGATCCATAGGAAGGACAGCTAAGAAGAACAAGTGGGGGCATCTGATCAAACTAAAATTGTGTCGCATCCTGGGGAAAAAAAAAAAAAAAAAAGGAAGAAGAGTAAGCTCTAATTTTGCAAGAGTCAAATGTGGACAAGTGCACGGTGTGAGAAAGAATATTACAACTTTGAGTTGTAAACTGCACGTGTCACAAACATCTCTTGCCACGGTAATTACTGAAAGGGCAGGTTTTCCATCACTGTGGAGCTGAAGCTTGAATTAATAGATGCGCACTGTAGCTCTGACAGGGCTTTTACACCTGCATGTTGTGCTCAATCTTTGAGCCTTTAACCCTCACCTTCCTTTTTTATTTAAACCTTCTCTCCAAATCTACTCAATCTTTAGGTCTCCTGGCACTGGTGTAGCAAGGAGACAAGGTGAACCTAGAATGATGCTCCCATCTCACCAAGCCCTTTCTCAGGGCAGAGCCAGGAGGCACCACTCACCTTTGTGATCCTGCCTTGCACAAAAGTGCAAGGACTGCTAACCTGCAAAGGAAGGGAAGGTGATAAAATACAGGCTTCCTTAAAAACATCCCCATTGCTGGATGCTCAGAGAGTGTCAGTACCAGCTATCAGAAACCATGCAGATGGAACATCTGTGTGGCGGCCGGGACTGGCAGAGAGCAAAATCATTCCCTTTCCACAGCACACCTACGCTCTGAGCATGCTAAGACAGTGCAGGTTGCTGTGGTCTCCATTGTCTGCAGCGTCTCTGCTCTCCTCAAGTGATCTGGGGGTTTCAGTCACAGCCCAGATCTCACAGTTGCTTCCACATTGACCAAGAGCCCTAAGCACGACAGATGCTGCTGATGGCATCACAGCCCTGCAATGCAGCTTCCAGAGTGTTTGGACACCTTCCCTCAGGTGTTAGCTCTGTTGATTTAAAAAGAATTCTGCTCCCCCTCCTAAAACCTCATCTCAACTGTTTGCAATCTAGGGGTCTACTGAAAACTCGGTCAGGGATCAGATGTGAGTTAGCCTGTCTCAGGTGAATAACCCGTGTAACACAGAGCAGAGCAGCCACAAGTACTGTGAACTGTGTTTGGAATAAGGTCGTCTTCTATTTGGTGTTAATTATACTATTTACCTTGAATCACTACATGTGCTGAGCATCCTGCCTTCTGTGCGTGCTGCTTGGGGACGCTGAGGATTAATTAGTGTTTATGCAGCATTTTGTGTGCTTATTACTATTATTACTATATCACTACATTTTTGCAATCTAAGGCCAGTGTTGTGCTTTTAAAAATGTATTTGAAATGTCTACACAGTACCGCTCAATAATTCATTAGAGAAATAAGCTAATGAAGGGCTGGTTAGTCAAATAATCGTTAGGTTTGGTTCTGAGCTTTGTCTTTCCAATGCTCCGACTTCTAAGGGTTTTCTTCTCAGCATGAACTCATTTAAGAATTATTTGGTACACTAAAAATTAAACTCCTTATGAGCTTTAGTGCCCTCCCATATTTCGCACAGGCACCGCTGAAATAAAGAAGACATTTCCAAGAGGCAAGTAAACATAGTAAACATGAAGTAGTGGGGTTTTCCCCTGGTTATTTGAAGACAGGACTTAGACTACAAATGGCCAGTCGTGATTCAGCGGGCAGAGGGATGGCACCAGCAGCTCTGGGCATTCGTAGCTGCTCAGCCCCAAGATCGACACGCAGCATGTAAAAGCAAGCAAAAGGGCATTTTGATCCTTTATGTGAACAAAACAATGCAAATTGGTGAGACTAATAAGCCCAGAAACGTTACAAGGTGAATGCCTTTTATGTTCGCGAAAATCTTCTGTGTTTATTTGTCTAATACAATGGAAATAAAGCTTCAAAGGCCCTTTGATTTAAAAGAGCATTATTGAAGTCAGCCAGCACGATAATAACCATTAGACCGAACTGTTGCGTTATGACCCTAATAGCAGCATTGCCATAGGAGAGAACAGCTGTACAGCCTCTCGCCAGAGTTGTTAGTGGTGTAAAAGCAGAAATTAAGTCAAAGGATAAGAGAATATGGGCAGAATAGGGGAAAAAAAAAGTAAAATTAGCAAAGGTGGCAAATGGCTCCATGCACTCAGAGGGCATCCAGAGCTGCAGCAGGCTTTACATTTTTATGATAAACCTTAAAATCAGGCTTTAGTCTTTGAAAGATTTAAGAAACTTTGGGGAAGAGCCAAAATCAGTTTATGGCATTAGCCCCAAACCACATTAAACCAAGAGATGATTTTCAGACTTACTCAAATCGCAGGCACCATGCAGAAAGTCAGGGATATTCCAAGTCCTAGTAGCATGCCCTTGCCCACAAACCCTTCTCTAGGGACACTGAACACAGCAGCCTGAGAGCAGCATCACAGATCCAGCTAAAACTTGTAAGAGCACAGGAATATCTCTACCCTATTTCCTCCTCATCCTCAGCTTCCCACTCCACCACCAATAAATATCCCTTCTTCTCTGGAAGCATCACGAGAAAATCTACTGAGCATAAAGGAAAAGCTGGTGGAGGCTCAGTAAAGACCATCCTGGACAGGAGGGCATTGGGCAGACAACTGATGGGCAGCTGCCCAAAATAAAAGTGAAAAGCTCTTAATATTTAAACCTTTGCCACAATTATTTCCCCTCTTTTTGAGTGCTGCCTAGCAGAACAGGGAGCCAACGAAGCACATTCACAGCACTCACAGGGACCAACGTTTACAGTTCCACATTTTTGCAAGTTTTTAGCCACACTTTCCCCAAGGGCGGATTGCTTTCCATGCAAATTCTTAGAGATGCTCTTATGCTTAATTATTGAATTTGAGCGGCCTTTCTCATCTTGCAGGGATTGGTTTGTTCTTGCTTGGCTGCTCACATTGTACAGATTAGACAGAACCTGCGTTTCTGAGGATATTTTCTGTTTTAACCATTTGTACTTTATAAAATAAATTACACTGACTTTTCTACTCACGTTTATTTGAAGTAGCATAGACAAATGAAAAGGGGACCCTCTTACTTGATTTCCAGCCACAGTCTAAGAAAACTTTGGTATCAGGGGAAATATCTCTACTTTGATTTTTTTTAAGCTAACCAATGTGGGGGTTTGTGCCTAAAACTCTTACAAGTGAAACTTGATTAAAAATAATAGTGTAATTCCCAGGCTGGGGGGGAAGTAAAATCAGAAAAGCAAACACATCAAACCTTATATTGCTGAGGGTAGAGCAAACTAGCCTGAAAAATAGAGATGGGTTTAATCACGAGCTTCAGGCTGCTCGCCCAGGTGGAAGAGCCCCTTTGTTTGCGGCACGCTTTGCAACTTCCCTACCTCTCTTTACATTCGCTCTCTCCATCACCCTCCTGCTCGCTGCCCGGCCCCTTCAGTGCTTCCCAGGAGGTCCCAATCAGCTGGTGAGGAGGCGACTGTAACTACACTAATTATCCTGTATTAGGCCTGTTAAAGCACAGGCGAAACACAAGTTTCCCCGCTCCGGCTCCGTCGCCTCTCTCTGCCCCTCTCCTCGGTGCCGCGGCGAGGGGCTGCCGGGCTACCCCTGCCATCAGAATCGGGGAGCTAAAATTGTTATCAGATTAGCCCCAGCAATGAAAAGCACAGTCCCGGATCACACCCGTGGTTAGTTAGCATTTAGATAGGCTGGGACGGGGGTCTGTACAATAGGCATCAAAGCTGAACTCTTGGTGCAGCGAGAGGGATTAATTTCTTTAACCAACATGCCTGATCTGGCCTATCTCATTACCCTGCCTTGTCAGTGTCGATGTTAGATTTGATTGAAGATTATACCATTTAGGCCTTTCCCCTGTTTTCCACAGAAATCAGGCCTATTGAATTGCACATTCTTCCATGGGCCCCTGTCAATACTCAGTGGCCTGAGCCTCTAATTCTGCTTCATTTAAACTTCATCAACTTTTCCAATCAAGTGGAAGGATCTGAAATAGGCTCCGTAAGCAGAAAGGCCCTTTTTCCTTTTGTCAGATAATTTATTCTGTTTTCTCTTTCTCTCCCCCTTGCTTCCCCACCTCTTTCTCTTTTTCTTCTTTTCGCTCCCTTTCCCTGATGCTGAAAATGAGATTACAGTATTTAAATGACTATGATAATCAATCGGGGGACCTTGAGCCGAGATTGAGGTTAATTTTTCTTAGCAGAACAAAGAAGCGTGATGCCATTGGGGATTTGAAGGTGCAATCTGTGTTTCATGCTTGTATTCCTTCCCCCCAACCCAAAACTGCAGTTTTAGGAGTCTTTTCTTGTTACTAACTATGCAGTTGTTGTGATTTTTAAGAGGCAACCCCTAGGAGAGAAGAAATGTAATTTTGGGCTGATAAACAGCTAACAGCCTTCAATCAACAATTTTAATAGGGGGGGGAAAAAAAAAACATCACTTACATGGTTTGACTGCAGAACTAATGAAAGTGCTATCATTACCTTATTTATTTTTAAATATACCCAGAATAATTTTCATCAGCCCTCTGAGTAGTCCTTCCAGCCCACACAGCAGAGTTGTGAACTTTCAGATGAATACCCCTTTCATCCAGCCACTCTTTCTACTTAGCAGCTGTCTCGGTCCCCCGGAAAAAGTCGAGACTTTTGTCACGATTTTGCTAATCAGAAATGGAATCACTTATGTTCATCTTAAAACCTGCATTGAAATGGCTCGTTAAGCCTTCAGAGGATGTATTTTTGGTTGTAATACAGCAGCATTTGCTCACCTGGATCTTTTCCCTACCCTTCTCAGGAAGGGAGAAAGAGAAAAATATGCATTTCTTTTCTTCCATCCTAGCTGTCTTGTCAGTGCTGTTTTACATGCTGCCACCCAATGTTATCTTTTATTTGTGTCAGGAGAGAGGATTTGACAAGTTCAGTATACAATGTTCATTTGGCAAGGCAAATTTTTCATACCAATTTTGAGTAGAAAATGAAACTATCTTTCAACACAACGAGCAACATCATTTTTGGACAGACTTATTATGGGAAGAAGAATTGCAAAACTTTATTTCCCTGCGTGATCCAAAAAAAAAAAAAACCAACCAACAACCCACCTTGGAAATGAGACATTTAAACAAAACAATAAATACATGTATGAATGTTTGAGGCCATCAGTTTGTTTGAGAAATAAAAAATAACCACCGGCTGCTGTCAGGTAGCTGTGGCCTCCTTTTTGTTAATCAGATGCTGCTGAAATTGGTCGCGTCATAATGTAGCTTTGTTTCAAATCTTTTTAAGCTGTCACGAGGCTGGGAAAGGCAGGCTGACTTCAGAAGTTTGGCAGCATTCACCAAGCAAACCAGCCATTAGTCAACAGCGTGCGGGCTGAGGCCTGCAAAGGCACCCCCGGCCTGAGCGAGGGAGGGACCGGGGGCATTTCAAAGGGCTCGGGGTGCTGCGGCTGCCCCCAAAATCCCAGATGGAACTTCTGGAGGTACTAAATACTCCAAACAATCCAATTAAGGGGAAAAGTTGCGTTATAAATTCTGCTATCCCCTACAGCAGGTTCCTTGGGGCTGAGACTTTTTCGTTTTGACCGCTCCACACCGCGATGGGCTTCTGGCCCAAGACAAGGACTTGCTGGTGCAAGTGCATAACGAGGACCCGGGACAGTAAAATCTGTCCTTTCTAAGGAAGCCATGCGTTGAAAAAGGGCTGTCAAATCTTCCCTGCGTGACAAGTTCATTTTAGCACCCATGACCCCTGCAAGGTTAGGAGGCACAGTTTGAGAGCCCTGTAGGACTGCATGTCCTCCATGTTCTGCAGGTTCATGGGAAACCTCAGCTGTGGTGGGAATTGGGGTGCTCTTTGATGCCCCAGCTCTGACCCTCTATGAATTTTACCCCCGACAAAAGAAGCAGCAGCCCCAAGATGCCCGTTCAGCCCCACAGACTTGGAAGAAGCTGTGCCTGTCTCAGGCTCTGGTTTGTTTTAGCAGTTTTCTCTCTTTAAGCAAATGTTGACTCACCATGGGGAAATTAAAACTCCATTAGACATTGCCACATTGTAGAGCAGACCCCATTACAGCGGTCGAGTTGCAATTAATTGGTTTCCTCAGATATTACTTAATTCTAGGAAGGCACAGATAGATGGAAAGGACAAGGCTGATCTAAACAATAATTTCCTAAAATAGCATAATCTAAATAAACTAATGAAGTGATTATACAGTTATTAATCTAAATATGAAGAAGAGTCAAAAGAAAATATTGGGTATATAACACTTTATAAAAAACAGTAGAGTTAATACCATTCTGATTTGACTCATCACGAGGCAATCATCATTTGTGCTTAGGGATGGATGCTGGTTCAGCACATTAATTACATTTCATCCAAATACCTGCCATTTCAAAGTGTCCCATCTTCTGCTTTTGTTTGGTCTGTTGTTCATGCTACTTAACTTCTCAACAGATAGATGGAAGGGGTCACTGCCTATGTGGCACTGCAGGTTTGGGGGGTGTTTTTTAACTAAGGTTAATTTTGGATTTGGAAATGTAGAGCAAAATAACCACAAAAAGAGATTCTCTTGTGTGCAGATGGAATAATTAGTAATTTAGAAATATTCTGGCCCAGGGAGGGTCCTCCACAGGCAATCTCTCTGCAGAGAGACAATGAGGGAGCTGCATACTTGGGGTGCCTTGGGTGCCACAGGGCTCCCAAGAGCCGTGCAGCATCCCCCAGCCTGCTGCCAATGCAGGGAGCAGATCCAGCCATCTCCCATGGATCTCTTCTGTGCAAAGCTCATTTGCTTGCATTATCAGGGTAAGAAAGTATTTGACTTCAGGAGAATAAATAACTAGGCCTTATAAGTCATTAAAAATGTATTACAAGAAAAATACAGTGCAGCTATAAATAGAAAACAAAGCAACTCCCATATAAACTTTTACAATGACTGTTACTCAAACTATCATCACCGTCTGGGTTTCAGGGAGTTTAGCATCTGTGATCTCTGGAGACTGATAGCCCTTGAAGCTGCAGTTCTGCCCAGGCTCTGGCAGTGCCCTGGCCCCTCTCAGCCTCCCCCCATTTTGATGATGAGCACTTAGTGACAGTAGCTCAGGATTGTGACCTGCTCATCCTGCCTGAGCAGAGATGAGGTAAGATAGGGGCAGAGGAGCTGGTCAGTCCCCAACTGGAACTTTGGTGGTTTTTTCCTTCCCTGATGCTTTGGTTTTTGTTTGTTTTTTGTTTTACAGAGTGGAAATATTTGACTTATTTCTAATTCACTTCTATTTGCAAGTCTGACACGTAGCAGTTACTTCCATAAAAGGTATCGCCTCTCCCTGCAAACCTCCACACATACAGATCTTGACTTAATATGAAATGAACTCCATGTAACAATTCATTAATCATTCAGTGATACATCATTACTGTCTTCCTTTTTGTTACTACTTAAACAGTAGTTCATGTAGCTAAAGTCAAGTATACCTAGTCATTTTTAAGGCTTTCTTGAGGAATATGCACATTTTTTTGAAGAAGCCAATGCTAGCTCCACATTCTGCTTAGTGCTCCAACTAAAATCGAAGTGAGCTTGCTTTCAGGGGGACGCGAACTGCACTTTGAGTTTTCAGACTTCAATATTAAGAGCTTTTGTCCTCTGGTCTGATATTTTGTCTGTCACATCAAGCAATAAAGTGGAAGAAGTAGGTGGCTAATATAACTTTAATGCAACTTGGCACCCTGCAGCCGAGATGATATCTCAAACTTGCAGCTAACTTCAGTTGTGTGATGTCATAACCTTGAAAAACCAAATCATGACTGTGGTCCCCACATGAAAATTCCACAGTAGAGCACTTGAGATGCTTGAACTCCTGGGTGTAGCTAATAGGTTGCAGCAAAAAAAGACTGGGCTGCCTTGTCTGGACAGGGATGAAGAGATTGAAGCACCCACATGTACTGAAGAGTCCAGTTACATATCCAGGCCAGGGAAAGTAGGCCAGTGATCTAAACGGTGAATCCTAATAGTCTGAGCTGGGGTTTCTTGGTAAGAAGGACATTTTGTGCAGCTTATGTCTTAAGGAATGTGATGTTTTCATCACTATTCTGCTGGACACAAAAGAAGGAGACGCTGCAGTATTGCCCAGATGGAAAACGCTCTGTTTGCAAGACAGAAGAAAGGGTCTGGAAGGCAGTGTTCCCATCTTTCCAAGTGTTGGGGTATTTAGGATCTGGAGTCATGCTGTCCTGTTTGTTTCCATTAAGGTTTTTCTGACTTGGGACCCTGCAAGAAAGTGAGCTGGTTTACATCTAATTCCTGATTGAAATGCAGTGTCTCAAACTAGTTTCAAAATAAGCCTGTGCACTGCAGCGGGGGTCATTCACACATTGCATGGGTGTGAGGGAGAGCAAATTTGCTCTTCTGCATGGACATGCACCCTGGAATGCACTCCCAGGTATGGAAGCTGCTGGCTGGAAACACTGGCTGAGGGCTTCTTAACAGAACAGACCCATTGGGCTCATTTCTTCAAAAACTCAGCAAGCAATGATTAGAAAAAGCAATTTCCTTTTCACAAAATGTGGACGCTTGCTTTGTTTTAATCCTAAACTCACAAAACCCTCTTTCTAAAATGCTCTACCAGCCTCCCCTGGTTGGGGGTCTCACTGTTCTCCTCCCTCCTGCAAGGCTGGTAGTGTGCAGCAGTCCCTTTAATTTGGAAATTTAACAAGTAAGTCTAAATCAGAACGTTGGCAAAACCTGTGATCCTATCTAGCGTGTCTATCCTATCAGATGTGGTTCTGTGCTTCCACTGCCTTGAAAACAAAGGGGAAGAAAGTTGACCACATGGTATCCTCAAACTAGAAAGGGCTTTGCTGTAAGAGGATATTGAGTTGTTTTATAAAGCCCAATATTACGCTTGAATTATGCCTGAATAAGGAGAAAGGACATTGTTAAAGAGCCCTAAACATTGACCATAGTGGATCTTCTTTCTTCCAAACCCTTCAGTGATGTTGTTTTTGGCTGTTAATGATTTGGTATTGTATTTATAAGCCAGCAGGGTAATCCAGAGAGCAGCAGGAGGGGCAGTTGCCTTAAATAAAGCTTTACAATGCTGCTAATTAAAATGATCCTTCCTCTCCCTCTGATGACTAATGAGACAGAAAGAAGAACCGGGGAGGGTTAATGAAAATGTTGCCATGAGATTCCCTATTTTTAATTGGTCTTTTTAATGTTTTAATCTTCTTTATGGTGTGGGGGTGGAGACGGAGAAATTTTCTTTCAACCTTTCTTGTACCGTGCCCAATAGGTTGTAATGTATGGTGTTTGAAATGTGCATTTCTAGCTATATATTAAGAGTGTGTAACCAGAAGTCTGAGATGGAGTGTAGCCTTGAGATAGAAGCAGCAATTTTGGACTTAACTGAGAACAGAAACAAGAAATGTGAAACCTGTTTTTAAGCTGAAGCTTCCAAAACTCCAAGGGAGCATTCATACCCCGAGGACCAAGGCTAAGATCTATTGTGAAGGATTGGCTCCGATGCTCAATAGTATTTAGAGCTTTAGGTCATGATGCTCTGTTAAATGCAATATTTATCCCATGAGCATGTCACTGTTCACCTCAGATGTCAAGAATTCAATTAATATTCTATTTAATAGAACACACCATGACCTAACCTTTTAATACTCTTAGTGCGCCTGAGCCTTCCTTATTAGTGTCACTCTTTAACTTTCCCTCTCAGCTGATGCATCTAACAACAAATAGGATGGGGAAATTGGGAGCAGGGAGAGAGGGGAAGAGCTTTAAATTACTTTTGGACCCCACTCTGAGGATTCAGCAGCTTCATCCATTGCAAAACCCCACTTTTCCTGTTTTTATGGGGTCGATGTCTTCTATGTTTCAACTTTCTATTGATACAAAACCACAAGAGGCACCGCCAAATTTTTCATGGTTTAAGCCAGTCCAGTTTTTCACTGAAAGAGCATTAACCCTGCCTCCCAGTGCACTACCAAACTTTGGGTCGGGGGAAGCCGTTCATGTAATGCCTTCAGAATTAAACCTCTGGCTGGCAATTTTGTCTGTGTACTGTGCTGGGGGATTGTAAACACTCAGATTTTTAAATCAGCACTGCAGAAATTTCCCTGCCTTGCATCTGAAAATTGTGTCTGAAAGAGAGATCCCTTGCATTCATCAAGATTTTTCAGATCAGACTAGAAAATGACAGGACTCCTGGCCTTAAAGTCTCTGAATAAACAGGGTTGCCACCTTTCCCCTGCCACTGGCAGCAGAGCCACAGCAGCCCAACTCCACCACAGCCGATTGCTGAAAGCAGAGGTGCAGAACCAGATTTTGCCATCCTTGTGTCACCTCTGGTGGGCTACTGGGAGAAAGCCGTAAAAATCACAGTAAATTGTGTGTTGAAATAGAAGATAGTAATCTGATGGGGTTTGCATCTACCTGTTTTTTAAGATTAGAGTTAATTTTTTAAACTCCTAATTGAGATCAGCTTCAGCCCCAAACCTTTTCTATGCGTGACCTGCATAAGGCATTAGAAATGGAAAGAGATTGGAAGTGAATAAGCGTTTTAAATGACTCCGTATCGCGTAGCCTTCACGTTTTGAGAAATACTAAATAGCAAAGGCTTTTTGAAAGGCAGCATCTCCCTGGCTTCAGCCAGGCGGGCAGGATGGGGTTAGCCCGGCGGAGAACACCTACCTGCCACTGGGAGGGGGCCACGCTATTACCACACCTCTGATTTCTCTAAGATTTGTTGGGAAGATCAACCAATAAATACAGAGTCTGGAGCGCAGCTCCTTAGAGTGGGAGGAAGAACAGACATTGTGCCAGATATTTTCATGCAACTATATTCATTATTTATGCAGAAAAAGAGATATTTCAGGAAAACAGAGCTGAGCCATGAGTGACAAGGTATCTTTCCAGAGCGTAGGGTGCAGGAAAATTGCACTGAGGTTGACAGCTTTTTAATGTAGAGTCTCTATTTCACTGAATTACTGCATGTTGGCATTTCAAAAGTACAAGATGACCTATTTATTAGCTGTGAATCAAACAGAAATTACATGCTAGAAAATAAAAAAGTTGTATGTTTCTTCCAGCTGGTAAGATGCTTATCCTACAGAAATAATATATACATAAAAGCAAACCTGCAAACAAAGGATCGTCAATCACGAGGCACTAAATTTAATGTCACAGGACCTATATTCATCTTGTAATATTGCAATCATATGTGCTTGTTCCCTTACATGTGATGTAATATTAAATGTATGTGTGTCATAATACTTTAAAATTTCACTATCCCTGCTCTGCTTCGGCTCCTATCATCCTCTTCCTTTTTGAAGGAGAAATACTGGCTTGGAAATTCGACTTCAAGACTAACATGTATCCAAGAGCAACACAAAATGGCTCGCTGAGTTCAAGCTTGCCATAGTACTATCTGACCCCTTCAGCCACGTGCCCTCTCCGTGTACAGGCTGGGGTCAGAGATGTGCCTGATTTGGGGATGCTGGAACATCTAGTCCTGCCTTTCAGTACACGCAGCATTTCTCTTCGCTCTCAAAAATCCTAGCCAAGCTTGAACAAGAGCTTGTAGTGCAGAAAGCAGCAAGTTAGGGAGTGAGAATATAATTGCTGTGACCAGCAGCAACCAGCTCTTTTACAAAATATGAAGTATCCATCTTGCTATGCCACTGGATCTTCCAAATCCAGTCATCTTGAAAACCCCTTTATAACACAACTCATTTATACAGAGGGGTTCCTACAACACGTGGAAGAGGCAGGTGAACATTGCCCATCCAATGTCTCTCAACTGCACACCGACACGCTTCTTCTATTGTCCATTTAACCAATGCAAAACCCTGTGGAAATACTACTGTTCTTATTTTTCACTTGAGAACGATGCTGTATTTAATCGTTTCGTTAGAGATGGCATCATCCCACAGCTTTCAGGTGATGCTTGGAGGTCAACAGTATCTCGTGAATCTCAGAGCCTCGGTTCTGCAGCCATCTTCACAGCCCACCCCTAGAAAGGCAGCTGTTGCTCAGGGAAAAACGTACTGTTTACTGCTGCTTTAAAAATGTAACGGAGGCACAGTCAGCCCTGGGGCTTCTCTATGATGTTGTAAAATAGTAGGGATTTACAGGGAAGCCACGGATTTCTTTTATGAAAAAGCTGAATATCAACATACAGTAGAAACTAAGCACTGCATATTAGGCACGTGTCTGAGCCTGGAAGGAGGTGTCCTCTCCTGGCCTCTTTTTACCTTGCTGCTTATAAACAGGCAGTGCCAGAACCTCAGGAGGAAGGTAACCAGCTACCAAACTATATACCAGAAACTGCCAGGCCACGCAGATGAAGCATTTCCCCAGGGGAAAGGCAAAAGCAGGAGGAAAAGCTGTCAAAAGAGCCCAGTAGCCCTGTACTTTGCCAGACAGGCAAAAGCCACAAAGGAAGGAAATACCCTTACAAAGGTCAGCTTGTCATTTAGAGAGTGAAAGTTCAGCTTTTCCTGGGTACTTTAAGGTTTAGAACCTGAACAAAGGCCCAGAAAGTAAAAGGTTTAATTGTTGGATTTGGCAACAGACATGCAAATGAAGGTGGAACAAGTTCCTGCCTTCTTTTCCCTCACTTATTACCTAAACCATTTAAGAGATAAGGTGCAGGAGCAAATGTCCAAGCCCAAACCTGGAGCAATGTTAAATACAGCTTTATGAACATATCTCAGATGCCATTTTTCACTCCAAGTACCCCTCCATTTTTCACTCCAAGTACCACAACCATCAACAGGAAAGGTAATCCCCCCCACAAAAGAGAGATTCATTCCAGAGAGATGTGAACACACACACATTTGCTACAAGTATGCAAGAGTGTAGAAGTACTAATCTGATGTACACGTTGCTGCAAGCCACCAGAAGTCTGTAAGCACAAAAACCTGCAGTATCACAGCGAGTAGGTGGCCTCATTTCCTTCCTTTGTCAATCCCTCCTGTTCCCACACCCTGGGCAGCAGGAGCACAAAGTCTCAGTGTCCTACTGCGTGGCCTGGATGTTGTTTTCTCGATCAGAGCAGCAGGCTTTGTAGGGAAGATGAAATGATTGCTGACTCTTTTCTTCTCATTAAGTTTGTTTACATTGTGGACCATTGAGGTTTTACTGGCTTTGTGTCTCATGTACTCTGCTTTGAGAATCCCCAGTATTCATAAAAGTGAAGCTAGCTAAACCTGCACAACTCTTACACTGCTTAGAAGAGTCCAGGATAAACTTTTATCACATATGCACCATTTTTCTTTTAGTTGGCTGGTTTGTTGGTTTTGGTTAGTTTTGGTTTTTTTTAAATAAAACTGAAACCTACAAATTAGTTGTGCAGAAAGAAGATTGATGCTAGGTTTATCCTTAGACCTGGCAGTTATTGTATCCAAACCCATTCTGGCCCAGCAGCCTCCAGAACCAGGGCTCCATTACACAGCAATGACTACGGCCAAGAGCACCAAACACATCCTGACTTTGCAATAACCCAACAGGCATTTGACCCATGTCCTGAAGAGTGCAATGAGCAATAACCTTCCAACACAATTATAACTTCTGCTAATGCATCCATGTGGCAGGGAAGGGGAGAACACCATTTAAAACTGCTGGTCTAGCTGACTACCCCAGAAGGAAATGAAGAGAAGGAAAAATATTATAAAATTCCTGTTGACTTACCTGAAACCCATGAGCAGAGGCATGTGGTGAACTTTTAACTGCACCTTTGGCTCTGCCCCTTTGCCCCCTTCCAGGACTGCAAAGCCAAATTCCAATCAGCATTGCAATGAATCAGCACCATTTGGATATATATGGAGGTAAATACTCCAGCAATATAATTTTCAGAGTTATCAGTCTAGCGTCTACTTCCTCACAATAGCTGAATAAAGCTTATTTTTAAATACGTGCTGATCCAAGTACGTTTGCAATAGAAGCAGGGTGGTTATTTCACATTCATCCCAAGTTAACACATAGAATCTTGGGGGAAAAAAGAAAGAAATCTATACCTAAGAAATATTTAATTGACCATTTGGTATTATCCCAGTCCCCCTGCATTGCATCCTGAATGGAAAAACTTAGCACTCTTTTTTTTCCGCTTGAATTTTCCTTCTGCTCTTGCATATATGCAAGCTCTGAGCTGTAATGCAAGACTCATACATTCGTCTTAGTAATTTATCTCATTTCCTTTGGAATGGTGTCCCTCAGTGGCTCAGAGAAAGTGGAGCGGTTGTTTTAATAGATTTGAGTTTTATCTGCCTCTCTATTTGCAGCAGGGCATAATAATAATAAATTATGATACTAATAAGTAGGTTGTGCAGAATGGACTACAGTGGTACCACTTCCCTCCCCCTCCAAAAAACTAATTTATGGGTACATTCTTGTGACTTTAGGGGTGTAATAAATTATCAGGGTTCGTTTTTCCATCCAATTTGAGGCAGTGCAGCTGTGTTTTGCAAGCAATAAACTCTCTTGTTGTATTTCTTAGCTAAGCACTGAAAAACAGTGTGATTTTTTCTTCCCCTCCCTTCCCAATTATTGTTGCAACGCCTGGTAGCTTCTCTGTAGTTAAGGGTTTGCCAATGCTTCTATTATAAACCTCAATTTTCAAGGGCCTCTCACTTTGCTCTTTTAAATCGTAGAGGGCTAGAACTTGGTGTACATCTCTGCCAATCTATACGATTTTTTAACTGAGGAAAAACAGATTTTTTTAAGGAGTCCAGAACTCCCAAATTGGAGCCGTGTGTAGAAGTCCAAGACACATGAATGCAAGTAGCTGGTAATGCTTGGATACCGATTCAGCTCCTGAAAAGCCTACAAGTGCCTCTTACTTGGGAAACATCTCTGGGCAGTATTTGGACTTTAATTACAGTAGACAGGGAGGGTAGCACCATGGGCCACTTTGCTGCTGGAAGTTTGAGGATCAAGGGCGAGTCAGATATTTGCAGAAGCTCCCTCCTTAAAGGTGATACCCTGCCATGGAGTGCTGGCCCAGTTGTTCAGTGTGCTGAAAACACAGGAGATATAGAGGAAGCTGTGGCAATTCACCCTTCCCAAGCACCAGCTTGCAGGCTTAGCCAACTATATCAACCAAAATACTGTCACGAGGTCTCAGAATTGAAGAAAAGGGTAAGAGTCTTTGTGGACCAGGGTCCTGTTCCAAATACCTGCCTTCTTTGCATTCCGCCTGACACAAGCAAGGGTCAAAGAAGGAAGGGAGAATATAAGATATGAACATCACTGCTAGGATGGCACAATCTCTCTACAGCAACCTTGGAGACCCAGGGCTGGGAAGTACAGTACAGGTTCAGCTCTGCCAGGAAATGGTGCATTCCTTCCCCTCTGCAAAATCTTACTGAATGGGGGGAAAAAAAACCCAACCTGATTTTCTAATACCACTTTGTACAGGTACAATCCCACCCTGCCTGTACCACACACACACTGCTCTGCAATAGGGCACCAAACAGCTTTCAGCACAAGGGAGTAAAGCAAGAGTGGAGTAAAAATGACTGTGGGTTTCCAGGGTGCTCTTCAGGGGAGCATCATGGCAGGGAAGGAGCAGCTCCCAGCCCCTTTGTGCAGGCTGCTATTCCAGCTGCTCTCGTCTCAGGCTGCCCAGCACCGCCAGGCTGATGCTTCTGCTAAAGCAGCTTTCTATGTGATCAGCAATTAAGCTGTGAAGTCAGCCCCTTAATATTATGTTAACATAGTTCAGTATATTAAATGTAAAACAAGTCATAATTTTTAAAGGTACCTCGGCTTACTGAGTTTAAATGAAGGCAGCAGTAGGACTATCACAGCCGTATGCAAATCACCTGCATTTTAAAGCTAACAATAGATTTTGCTTTATTGTTTTGGCATTTAACGAGTGGGAAAATAATAAATTAAGCCACATGGGGAATCCCTGGTGCTTTTGCAAACTGAAGCAGTGCCCATTTGGAGAAAGAACATTCCCCATTTTTCTCCCTAGCTGCATTTCTCTTAACCCACCACCTTATTAAAGCTTATAGGGCAAAATTCTCCTCTCATATTCTTCTGGCAGCTCTTAGTCCACGTTCAGCTCTTCCTACCTTCCTATCTGTCTTTCATCCTGTGAGCTCTCTCTGCAGACAGGGAACAGGAGAAGAGTAAAGGCTGGCTGGGCCACAGGGAATCCGAAGAAAGATGTTGTCATAGTTTTAGGAGGGTTAGAATCACTATTAGAGCACGGACAGCTTTTTCTGCTGCTGTAATCAGGGATGCAGTCAGCAGCTCCCAGTGCAAGGTCTATGGAAGAGGCAGGTGCGTTCAGCTCTGGTGAGCCGCAAGCAGAATCCGTGCAGTGAAAATAACAGGACCTCTGCAGCTGCCTGGTGTGCCACCGTGCCAGGTACCAGCCACAACACCAGTGCCAGACTCACAGGTCCATGGGGCAGTGTTTGCTTGGGGCTGCACAGCCAAAAGGAGGAAGGGAATGAATGTCTTAGCAAGATGACCCTCTCAGGTTTGAAGCATTTTGGAATAGGGTGGTAGACTGCATCACATTCACAAAGAAATGAGAGGGGTATTTTCATTGTAACTCAGCTCTCACTAATAAAGGCCCTGAGCTGGGAGGTTCATAGAACATCAAGGTAGAAGAGACCCATAAAGGTTATAAGGATCTTGGTCATCTCAGACTAATTAAGTAGGCAGGTGTTGATCTTACAAATGGCCATGTTTAGCCATGAAATGTAGCTGAAAGCAAATCGCATCATGGGTGTTTGCTCCTGAATACCATCCTAGATGTCTCTTCTCCAGGCCACGGTTTTACAAGTCACCAAAAGGAAAATACACTGCTCCTCTGTGTGAGCAAGCACAGACATTCCTTGTGCAGAGCAGGCACACCAGTATGTTCAACACGTACTTGCTTCCTCTGTTATCTATGGGAAGTATCAATTATACATGTCCATGAACATATCCCTGCATCTGTGTTCCCCCAGGAACACTTTTACCAACACCAGAGGATGCAACAGAAATTGGGAACCAAGGTAAACAGGCCAGCCAAAAGTTAACACAATGCTGCAGCATCTACTAGCAACAGAAAATTGCCAGAGAGTGACAAATTAAAGACAAACAACAAGAACGTAGAGAAAATACTTTGAATGGAAACATGCAAACCTCTGACAAGTTTGGAACATGCCTAGGGATAACTCATCAGCTTCTGTCTCCTGGCTCTGTACAACCTCTTAGAAAAACCCCCGTAGTCTTGCCACACACATCTGTTTTCCATCAAATCTGTTTGTCCTACTTGATGCATTTCATCTGCTCCGTGTACCGTTTGCACTCACATACGTGCTACATGGGGCAACTGGAGAGAGGAGGTTTGTGCTCCCCTCTGAATATATGAAGTGCTGCACAAGGATTATGGTTATTTTCATAACAATTCTCCACCGCTGCCTGTGTTGGAAGTCAGGGATGTCTGGTGGCTGAACCACACAAAAGCCCAATTAGCTTCTTACCACCAAAGCTTACAAACACTAATGCATCAATCATTGTAACACTAAGAGATGAGCATTGGTCTGTACTCCTGGCTCAGTTCAGTCGGGATGTAACTTGACTGACGCTGAGAATTACATGACGAATCTCATCTGTTCATCCCCACTGTGCAGGAGAGGATGCAGAAACAAAGGCAGAGCACCTCACTGGACTCCCTGATCTCGGCCCACGATGTCCCTTCGTAAAACCTGACCAAGTCTCAACTCAGCACAAGCACATCCTAGGCTCAGGTCCAGCTGAGTATCAATCCTCCATGTGATGCTTTCCGTTACCCTGTTAGAAAATCTAGAAGCTGCTTAAAACATGGAAAGTCTAAAAATGATGTAAGAATAGACAGGGAAGGGCTAAACAGCAAAATAAGCATTTGGTTCTGTAAGAGACACACAAAAGCAAAGCTGGCTTTGGGATGAGCTTTTCAGATTACTTGAAAGTCTTGAAAAAATGGATTAAAATACAGATTCCCCCTATTATTTTTCAATAATACAAGTGCAGCACAGAACAACTCACTAGTGCCACAAACTACTTTTTCATTTCTGTTTTCGTTTCATGCTTCAATATCTTCTTCCAGCTGCTCATGTCTCCTTTTCCTTCTCCTCACTTTGATCTATTAGTTTTCCCCAGAAATGGGGTTTATAAATCATTGTAATGCAGCCCCGGGAAAGACGGTGCTTAGTGCAGGGAGAAATACATTGCAGCTAACAGCCACGGCAGGGAGGAAAACTCTCACCTCGTAGTGGGGCTTTGGCGACAGGTTACTGATGGTGCTGGGTTATTTTATGTCTGCATTCGTGCCATCAGGGGCAGGGCCGTGGGGACCGCTGCCTGTACCCCCTTCGCAATATTTCAAGCTTCCTTCCGCCGGCAAAAACAAACTGCTTGGGGGCTCGCGAGGGAAAGGGGGAGGAAAAATTGCTAGGAGGAGGGAAGGGGAGGCAGGACAGGTGGGGATGGATCACTTAGTTCCTGCTTTTGCACGATAGCATCTTTTTAAAAAGAGACGTTTGTCTCTTAGCACACCCTGAAAAGATGCAAATTTCATGCGGGTCCCATCTACTGGCAGCAGTGGCAGGATCCAGCTCACCCGGGAACACTTCCACCCCTTTGTGACAAACCACAAATGCTCCCCTTTTGCACCCAGGAAACTTTGTTGCTGGGGAATCGTGATCGAGGCTGATCCCAGCATCGCTGGGGTGGAGTGCAGGAGGAGCCTCCTCCAGTGCTGCCCCAGTTGGACCCCCCTGAGAGCAGATACAGACACACCTGCTTATGGGATTCAAAAACCTAGTGTTTGAAACCTAAGGATTAGGCTGCTTCTTCTAGACAGGCTATTGAACGTCGGCTACAACCATTAAAAAAGTAATCTGGAATATGCAGCTGGGAGTTTGGGTACTGGGTCGCTCAGCAATCCCAAAACAGCTTTTCCAGGTCAAGTTGGTGGAAAGGCTGCTGTAAGCCTTTGTGACACGTCACTGTGGCCAGCTTGGGGTGAAGGTTTGAGCATCCCCCCCCAGCAAGGAGAAGTCCCCCAGGTCCCCTCCTGGGAACAAGGGTTAGTCCCACATGCAGAAAACCCAACATCATCATACAGCCAGAGACACAAACCTGTCAGCAGAGGCGTAGGTACTTATCTCCTGCCCTAGAGTGCGGCATAGATTAGGAGAACCTATTGCCAGCCCTATTTAATTAGGAGGAAATCTTCATAACATCTTAAGAGCAGCACAATCACACACGGGCTACAGGATTTTTGAAGCACTTGCTGTGTTTTTAGGATCACCAGCTCCTAATAAGGCCACCCCAGGCAGACACACCATCCTTTAGTTTCGAAAGCACACAAAAGAGACACCATGCTGGAATCTTACCTCTATCTTTAACAAAGCATTACCCCCTCCTCACCCTCTTCCCCATAATTGCCTTGTTATTGTCATTGGTGCCATTGTTCATTGGCTGGGCCATAGAGAGGCCCGAGGGAGCAGTTCTGCCTTAGCTAAACCAATATCTCCTGCAATAACCCCCTGCAGTTTCCCCTTTGCTATCCCATGTTGAATAAATCCTCCATCTCTGTTTGCTGAATGATCATAAAGATATGATTGAAGTTTCAGATTTATGGTTTCCTACGAATCAAGGAGCCACTCCAATAATGCCAGAGCCTGTTTGCTGACTGCTTTTGACAGAGTTTATGTAAAGGGGGATTTGTAAGAGCAGAAACAGGAATGCAAAGATTAAAGCGAGGTATTTTCTAGACACACGGTGCACACACATGCCATCACGTGCAGGAGTTGAATTCAAACACACACACTTTGAGAGCAAGAGCCTCGCCACGTTCCCAAGCACCCTGCAAGGCAGGGTGTGTGCACAATATTTTACTCTAACGGCAAATCTGTCTCGAATAACCACACAAGGGACCCACAAGAATTGGTTGCCTAGTAAAGGAGGATCCTAACTAAAAAGATCTCGCACAACTCTGCTGAAAACTACTCTAAAGTGCTTGCTGAAGGCTGGGAGAGGGCTGTACATTAAGATGGTCCTTACTGTCAGCTTCATTCTGCATATCCCACGAGTTCCCTCTGAACTGCATTCCAGTGCAATCCTCTGGATGCCTGGGATGCTCTTTGGGGAGCACAGAGAAACCCTCTTAGCTCCTACGGGAGAACATCCCGGCCGTTTCCTCTGATCAAAGCACCAACAACCAAAAAAAAAGCAACCAAAAGGGCATTCTGCTTACAGAGAAAAGCAGCTGCCTCCCGAGGACAGCCAGCATTGCACCTTCCCCGTTGAGGCAACAACCTCCAAGGGCAAACCCGGGGAATCTGATGTATGATTGTGAACCTCAAGCTGGGGATGGCTGTCACCTTGCCCAGCGCCATTGTCTTTGGGGTTATCAAAACCCCCCTTTCCCCATCAGCATTTAGTGAGCCACCTCTGTCAGAGCTGCACCCCAGGAGTCACACATCATGGGGCTCATCGTGACTCAGATTCAGGGCCAGATCGGTCTTTAGGAATCAACCACACAAAACTACAATGAAGTCAGTTGGTGATTTGGGTGCTGAAATCTGAGCAGAGCATCCGAAACGCATTCCCTCCAGTGCTGTGGCTGCAGCACTTTGCTTTTCCCCGATTCACAGCCATTTATGCTCATTCTCATTTAAGGGGAAAAAAAAAAAACCCAACAAAAAAACCAACCCCAAAACTATAAAACTCTTACAGCCTGATGCAGTCCTAAATTAAATGCACTTTAACACCCCTATATAACAAGGGAGTCTTTGCTCTTTTAAATTAACGTGTACAGCTGAGAAGGGGACCGTTCCTGGAAAATTTATTCCGCTTTACTTGGAGACAGTAAACCCCACCTCAATTCCGCCTTCTGAGAGCAAAGATTATTTTGTGTGTTATAATGAGGAATTTGTAATAACGAGAGCATTGTGTGTTAGACTAACTACGCGGCGAACAACAGAAGACTTCTGTGACCAGCAGTGTTTGTGTGATGTATGGTAATATTTTTCCTCGGTGCATTACAAAAGGGGGGAAAAAAAAAGCAAGATAAAAATATCTTCCATTTTCTCCCTAATTTGTAGTTTTCTGGTGTTAGCAAGGCTTATAAGACACATGCTCCCAATTAGCTGCTCCTCTTAATTTAAATGCTTCATAAATTATCTCCTGCGCTTGTGGATTATCACTTCATAATGCGAGTTAGCATTTAAATAAATAGCTGCGATGTAGGAAATTAGAGAGGTTTACAGTCTGAGGCAGCAGCATAATGAAGGAAAATACCACAGCAGCTGAACAGGGGTTGGGAGAGATATGATGAGACAGATTTATCTATTTTTTTTTCCCCTTTACCTTTTAGCAACCAAATTTGGACTGCAGCGGGGAAAATATGGGTCAGAACTCCAGCAGAGCAGGAGCCTTTTGTAACAGCTGAGCACGAAGGGAACATAGAGAATTCTTAAGCACATAGTACGTCTGATTTAGCAAGCATGATGCAATAATGAAGTGACTTTTTTGAGCCGACTCTTGGTTGCCTCACAAGATAGCCCCTTTGAAAGCAATTGGGCTACTCGTGTACGTCACCTGAGCAGGATCTGACCCCTTATGTTCTACCCTTTCAAAAAAAACGTAGGACTGGAGAGAAAAACAACAGAACAAAGCAAAGCTGAAACTGAGAAAAATTGGTGGGGAAAGCAATGAGAGAGTCAGATGTAGAATTATGGGGAATTTTAGAAAAAAAAGAAAATATATGTGTCTTTTAAAGATAACAAGCATTAATTCATAGGCCAGATAACTTTTGCCATGTTTTTAGCACCATTAATAAGATCAACCCATAGGCAATGGGAGTTTTTAACCACTGGCAGCAACTTCCCAGTGCTATTTCAGCCCAGTTCCACAATCGTTGTCATAAACGTACAAAATTAGGAAGGCAGGGCAGGAAAAAAACCTCCCAACAACTCCTTGAGGGACTGAGACTCTCTCCAGCGCTTGCTCTCCTTGCCTTTGGTGTCACCGCTTCTTTTTCTGCCAAAGGAGAAAAACTCTGGGCAAGATCCTGCCAGCAGTCAATCACACTTGACTGCTGCTGACTTCTTCTGGAGCTGAAGACACAGAGGCACTAGTGGGGGGCTCAGGACCCTTTGGTGTTTGTGTTGCAGAGAGCCCAAGGTTGAGCACTGCAGCTCTCGGGGAAGTTCAGCTATTACAGCTCCCCGCTTGCTCTCACACAGAAGCCCCAACGTGTCAAAATCAGGGATATTTTTTTCAAAAACACATGAAAATCATAGAAGCCTTGACAGCCTTGACCAAAGTCCAGCCTTAGGCAGAAGTAAAGTTATTAGTTACCTCATTTCCCAGAGAAAGTCTGACACATTAGGATTTCACAGTAACTGGCTGTAAGTGTAATGGGCAGGGTGTGATTTTGCTCACTGGGTTTTGCAGTTAAATTTCAGCATGTTGAATACATTTTGCTGTAGGACAGAGCAAATGATTCGGGCAGATTCTTGCATTAGCACAAGACCCTCTGTGCTTAATGGGAGTTCTGTCTAACTGACAGCACAATTTGGGTCTTCATTGTATTTAATATACTTCAAGAGCGAGGGTCAAATTGTCTCATCATTTACATCCATACAACCCTGCTAATCCCAGGAGAACTGCAGAATGGAAGCTTAGGACTACCTGTAACTGACTCAATCTCCTCTGCTTAGCACTTTCCAGTTAGGTTTTCTAGCGATATGCCCCAAAATACTCCTGGTTACAACCCCAATTCTTCCCAAGTCAATAGGACTGAACATGAACCACTGGACTGAGATCTGTTGGAAGGAGATTTCTGCCTGGATCCACTAGAACACATTGGTGGAGTCTGCAGGCATTGCTTGGGTAAGAAGCTGGTTACCCTGCAGAGAGTTCAAGTCTGCACAGCAGGATCCCCATTTCATCCTATATTTTTCTACTCCAACATCTAGTGTTTAGAAAGTGAAAAGGCAACTCATCCCACTCTGACCAACACCTGAAAGGTTACAGGAGCTCTTCATCCCTCAGCTTCCAGGTGGTAAAAGAAAGGCTCTGTGGACCAATCTGTACCAGTGCTCACAGCTCTGCAATGTCTCTGTCCTCTGTGGCATATTTGCATCTCTATTAACATCACTTTGTATTCTGCACTGAGCGACTAATGGCCACAAGTGCCATTGGCTTCTGTGCTTAGAGCCCAGTAAGTCTCTATTTTACTGGAGTGTGAAGACACAGAAACCATCTCTTCTGTCCCAGATGCAAGGGCTCTTCAGGTCTAAGAAAAACCTGGCAGATGTGCTGGGTGCTGAATGCAGGAGATAGGACTGGAAACCCCAGGACTAGATTCCTT